>JBBPLD010000105.1:0-63788 GCA_038089555.1 Chalciporus chontae | reverse complement strand
ATGATGACGACGACGACGACGACGAGAACCCTGATGCACCTATCCAGCTTCCCGTCTGACACACCTCACCATTAGCAGATTGGAGCAGCATCATATCCTTGGACTGCTACGCAGATTGGACATGCCTCGTCTCAAGAATTTGACCATCACGCTACAAGTCTCTAGTCACACCAGGCGATTCTTGGCTGTGATTACAGACCTGGACAACGAAGGATCATACAGCTTGTTCGGGAGACTCGAACATCTCTCATTCAGTCCTGAAATCAATACTAACTACATTGAGCGCTTGGAGTTCCTCTTCGACAAGCTCTGGTGTCTCAAATCACTGCAACTCACCCTACTGATTGAGTGGTTCATGACTCCCGTATACCTGAAGCTTCTCTTGCCTGGGGGAAACGGTGTCAGAATGCCCCTGCTGCAAACCCTCATCATTGGTTCAAATTCGGAGAAGATAACCATCCCTCTTCGACATGTGGTACAGCAAAGAAAGGACGCGGGGTTCCCTCTCAGATCACTGTACCTGCAGAAGACCTTTGACGATGAAGACTTGAAGTGGTTCGAGGAGAACTTCGTGACGGTCTTCCATTTCTGCTTGTGTCGCACCAAATCACCCAATGCGGCGGGTGCATGTTATCATCCGAAACGCATCGATTATGATTGCTGCCCTCCCGAGCCCGACTTGAAGGTCTTTCGAGCGCCGGTTGAGTGGTGATGCATAGGTTGGTTCATGAATGTTTGTGAAGCTGGTGGGTAGAGTGTGCCGTCATGATTACTATCTCGTGTTTGTTGCTCCCATGAATACATAAGTGACAACAAATGGCTTGCTGCGACTGTCAGAGCATGGCAGTAACCGCCGGTTCCCGAGTACTAAATGGCACTAGCCTCACGATGGTGGATTCCAGTAGGAGTGTTGATTCTGGTTTCGCTAAACGAATGCATCTGACAATCCACAAATTCATTCCCAATGCACTGGATGTTTTGCAGGTCGCCGTGCACGCCCGGTATGGCTGGGAGTCACTGCATAGACACTTGCTGCATTGCTGCAGCGTGCTCAGGGTCTCCGGGACAAAGGTCAAGTACATAACTCGAGAGGACTTCTTAACGGGTCCTGACGGCTACGCATCCAGGACTCCGACGTTTCTGAAGCCATTTCTTCACTGCCGGTCAGGCGAGTTCTTCAAGCCTCAATTCGTACCTCCTCTCCGAATTCTATTGTCTTGTTTCCAATATACTTCACGCGGTCGCCCCACTGGATCTCCGCACGGTTGACGAGTCAAATCATGGTTGCCGCTCGAGGCTATGATTCATATCTCAGCCTTCCGTCATGGTTATAGACTTCAGCGTGTTGGCCATCTGTCTGGTCGTATACGCGTTCGCACTCCCTCCTTTCTTCCACCATCGCTGGTTTACGATGGATTTGGAAAACGCCCCTTCAAGGACAGAGGAATCCGACCTGCCACATGAGGATTTTGGATTCCTCGTCGTCCCAAGACGACTGAGTTGCACTTCACCTCATCCGTACCATTTCGGCACTGGATCCAAGATTGGGTTCGGATTAGGATGCGCCCTCGGTCAGTGCTTCGTTGCTGACTTCGAGCTTTGCTAACTCCCAGAAGTCGTCGCAAATTTATACTACTGCCAACCTCTGCTAAGTAGGCCTTATGGCTGTCTTGGTTGCTTACTCTCATTTTGTTGCGCAGTCCAGATTTCGAAGGAGTTCAAATCGACGTACGCGGATACATCGACGTAAGCGTTGTAATACCAATCCTTTCTCGTCTGACTTGACGTCAGGATACCTACGATGTATCAAGCTGGGTATGTGCTACCCCTCTGTGGTTCACCGACTGATGTTGAACGAAAATTGACAGGTATAGCGTCGGACTATGCTTCATCACCCCTCTTGGCGACCTTCTTCGGCGACGGCAGTTAATCATGGGACTGGTCTTCGTCACAACATGTCTTTCGGTCGGAATAGCGCTGTCAACAAGCCTCATTGTCTTGAAGATATTGTCGTTTCTCCTCGGAGTGTTCAACGTCACCCCTCAAATCCTGATACCTTTTGCCGCGGATTTAGCTTCCCCAAAACACCGCGCAGGCGCTGTGTCAGTTCTCCAGTCCGGTTTAATGTTGGGAATATTGCTAGCTCGAGTTCTAGCTGGGGTAGTCGCCTATTTCTCTGGCTGGCGTGTGGTTTATTACGTTGCAATCGGTCTCCAACTGATCGTCTTATGTGGGGTATACCTGGTTGTACCCGATCATCCTGCCAGGAACCCTCGTCTTACCTACCGTCGAGTCTTCTTCACGATGGCCAAGTATGCCGTTACCGAGCCGAAGCTCATTCAAGCGGTATTTATCAACATGACCTCGATCGCGTGCTGGTCCAGCTTCTGGACTACCGTCACATTTCTTTTGGGAAATCCGCCCTATAATTATTCGACGTAAGTCAGGGTGATCTGATCACAGCGCTTCAACACTGAGTGAGCTGAACTTTGTTTCATAGGTTGTATATCGGCCTGTTTGGTCTCATCGGAGTCTTGGGTATATTCGCAGGTCCGGTGGTTGGCCGATTCATTGATCGCACGGGCCCTTGGATATCGTTGCTCATAGCGACCGTCTGCCTCCTGGTCTTACAGGGCATTGAAACCGCAGCCGCAGGGATCCACATAGCAGCTGTGGTCATATTTTGCTTCGGACTGGATGCCTTCCGGCAAACACAAACTGTTTCGTTGCAGACCATTGTATTTAGGTGAGCTTTTACTCCAGGTCGACGGACGACCTCGCTAAAACCTCGCTAGTATATCGGAAGATTCTCGATCGCGGTTGAATGCAGTGCTGGTGCTTTCGGTACGTTTGTCCCAATTTCTTTAGGGATAGTGACAACGCTCAGTGACTCGTATCCCGTTGCTTCGCATAGCTTTCTGCCGGGCAAGCAATTGGCACGTCTGCGGGGTCAAGAGTCTTTCTGACATATGGATGGCGTGCTGCTTCTGCACTTTCGATGGGCCTTTACGGATGGCAGTTATTTGTACTCTTCCTGCGGGGCCCGAACTGCGGACAGTACACATGGTTTGGCTATGAAGGTGGATTCACCCGTGAGGCGGAGCACAAGCAGAATGAAACCGCTGGCACTACGCCCGACACACAGAACCTACCCGTCATTGACATCTCAACGTCAATCGGCAATTCGACCCAGGAGGTCGACAAAGAACGATCAGACATGAACGATATCACCCTTACACTACCTGAAATCTCCTATCTGCCTCCCATAGATCTGTCCCGATGTAGCACCCTCGTGTAGCCCTATTCTTTCTCGTCTCGACTTTCGCTATCGGACGATTAATCCGAAGGTCTAGTACTTCATCCTAATTATGATAGACTTTTTCGCTGATGCTCGTTTGCCATTCGTTGGCTGCTGTTGTGGCAGTGCGCGCAGGGTAAAAGGGGGAATGGGACGCCGTCTCGGTCGCCGTTTGCTCACCGTCTGTTTTTGCACATCTCGTGAACGGTCCGAAGTATTTTGTCTTCATCGCACACCCTATTACGATTACACACCCCATGACAGCTTCCATTCAGAAATGCAGCCCTCATTACGCAAACTCGATGCCAGCAGGTCACTGGTCACCTGCCAGTCGCCCTTCCTTCCCAAGTTTATAAATACGTGATCTTAGAGGATATGACTGAGGCTCCGTCTCCTCTGTTCTGAGTACTGACAATGTCGACCTCCGCTACCGTCACGACGACAGAGTCCTCGACAGTGGATGTCCCTCCTCCTCAGGTAGAGTCATTATCAGACACAAGACACCCTACCTACCAATACGACTTTGGATTCTTACCAATCCCGAAACGACTCCGTTATGACCCTGAAGCACCCTTCTATTTTGGCATATTCTTGAATGTATCTTTTGGCATATGTAGCACACTGGGTGAGCTAGACCGTTGTTGCGCCCTCCGCATACCAATCACGCAATAGTCTGCGCCAACCTCTACTATTGTCAGCCCATTTTGAGTAAGAGCGATCGTTCAATCAAGCCGGGATTCTCACCTTATTACCTTATCACAGTTCAGCTATCACACTCCTTCTCAGTCACATACGAGGAAGTATCAAGGTACTTGCATTGCCCTGCTTGTGTGATCTCAGCTCAGTTAGTTCTCAGAATACCCACACTAGTGCAGGCAGGGTAGGTTTGTTCGCTGTGCTTGGCTACTCCAAACTCACAATGACAGATATGGCATCGGACTCTTGTCCATTTCTCCTATGGGCGACATGGTGCGACGTCGGGGACTTATCATCTCCCTGGTGTTTTGTTCGACATGCCTCACCATAGGGCTTGGTGTCGCAAATAATTTGGTTGCCTTCGAAGTCATATGCTTCTTCGTCGGCTTTTCCTCAATCTCGCCTCAGATTTTGATACCGCTTGCAGCGGATTTAGCGCCTCCTGAACGTCGTGCATCCGCGATATCCCTTGTGAGCTCAGGATTTCTGCTGGGTATCCTGATTGCACGAGTTCTTTCTGGCGTGGTTGCCAACTACGTCAGCTGGCGCTTTGTCTACTGGATATCGATCTGCATTCAAACCGTGGTTCTAGTCGGATCATACTTCCTGCTCCCAGATTATCCAGTCAAAGATCCAGGCCTTTCATATTTTGAAATGTTTCGTTCCATGGCCAAATTCGTTTGGACCGAGCCACTGGTGGATCAGATCATACTCATCAACGTCGCTGCTAGCGCGTGTTATACGAACTTTTGGGTTACTCTCACCTTTTTGCTCGGTGAATCACCTTATAACTATTCCACGTACGTCATTTCTCGCTCGTCACTTTATACGCTGACGAAACCATGTAGGATGCTGACAGGTCTTTTCGGCCTTTTCGGCATGTTGGGCGTGGTGGTTGTGCCAATAATGGGTCGCCTCATCGACAAGTTGGAGCGGTGGCATGTAGCCCTGGCCGCAACTCTTTCCCTCATCGGCTTTCAGGTTATTCAGATCGGAGCCGCAGGGGTCAATGTTGCCGCAGTTATTATCGTTTGCTTTGGTTTAGACGTTTCTCGTCAAACCCAACAGATTTCTCTCGCTACCCTCATGTTTGGGTAAGTGCCGTCTACAAACGCGGGCAGCACTCATATCTGATGTTACTCTCTAAGAATTTCGGAGAGTGCTCGTTCCCGGCTAAACTCACTGCTCATTCTTGCGGTGAGTTTCTGGGTTCTCGTTCGGGCCATGCCTCCTAACCGATGCCCAGATATTCCTCGGTCAAGTTATGGGTACTTCGGTTGGAACGCAGGTATTCGTCCAGTACGGGTGGAGGGCTAATGCGATTCTATCCATGGGATGGTTTATTTGGCAACTCTGTATCCTCCTTCTTAGAGGGCCGTACTGTCCATCGCGAAGCTGGATAGGCTGGCAAGGCGGATTCAGGGTGAAAAAGGAAGCAGCTGCTTCATCCATAAACGATTGCGAAAAGGCAGATGTTACCCAGACGACTTCGGAGTCCTCGGGCACCCAGGAGGTGTTACCAGAGGTAGAGAACAAAGTTTAGACGCAATTGCATCGTTTACGAGCAAGCGCATGATAGATGATAACTATGATCGTAATAACGATTACTAGATGACGAGGGTCAATTGATGTTAGATGAGATGTCATTCATTACCTGTCGGGGCCCGTTACTCACGCTGTGCGGAACCGTGGATTTCCCGGCGGTCCTCAGCTCAGAGTCGGCTCGATCAATGTTCTATTTTCATCCAGCGGCACACTTCACCACTCTTTCCGCCCCGAGCCTTGGTTCAAATGCCTGCTGGTAGCAGGTGTATCGTGAGCTTGCTACAGGGGTGCGCATCGTCATGAGATGCGCTGGCGCAAGTTCAACAAAGGCCCGTTAATAATTTTGATACATCATATGCCTTTCCAAGCTTCTATTACCGTGCGCTTCATCCATCGTGCTGGATCTTGGTGCGTCAATCAGCTGGAGGCTGTTAAACTTACTTATAGCCGTAGGAGGCTTTTACCTGCCGCTACCTTGAAAGTGCAGCATGTTCGCATAAACGGTGGAGCTGAGGAAACATGCTGACAACTCGGAGTAATATCTAAGTGTACCGAAATGCCGAAGCTATTTATGCCTCCTCCAGGACTTCACAGAGAGTGTGGTTTCTCCACCATGTCATCCTTGACCACTAGCACTGAAACCGAGGTCGGTGCGCCCAGTCCAGGGCCGTCCCTCACCAACAAGGTCGACAGTGATGGAATAGCCATACCCACCACCGATTTCGGAATCCTCCCAATCCCAAAGAGACTGCGTTATGATCCTGACAAGCCTTTCCATTTCGGACTTTTGCTAAATGCCTCCTTTGGGTTCGCATGCACCTTCAGTGCGTAGCACTGTGCTCCGACCCACCAGTCAAACTCCTCTAAATGCCCATCCAGTTGTCTCAAATTTATACTATTGTCAACCTCTGCTAAGTACGTGTGACGGCTGTTTTTCGTATTTTCTATTCAGACATGCTTATCGTCTGTGTTTCTAGTTGAGTTTTCAAAATCTTTCGATGTCACCTATGACGAAGTATCAGTGTACGGAGACATCGTTTATGCTCAAAGCACATGCTAATAGTAGCGCCTGATAGAATACCGACATTGATTCAGGCAGGGTACGTCATGCCCGCCTTACGTTCAGACCAGGGCGGATCATCATTGCTCTTATCAGTTATGCCACAGGTCTTGTGCTGATATCTCCCCTCGGAGATCTAGTTCGTCGACGGCAGTTGATACTGCTGCTTGTCTTTATGTCGACAATGCTTACCATCGGGCTAGGTATTACGCCAAATCTCCGCGCCTTTGAAGTTTTGTGTTTCTTAGTTGGCATGGTCACCGTTACTCCCCAAATCCTCATGCCTCTCGCTGCTGATCTGGCTACGCCGGAACGTAGAGCATCAGCCCTATCCGTTGTATTGTCTGGCCTCATGCTCGGAGTTTTGATAGCAAGAGTCCTCGCGGGAGTCATCGGCGACTTCAACACATGGCGGATAGTCTACTATATGGCTATCGGGATCCAGTGCCTTGTGTTCGTCGGCGCCTACTTCGTCCTACCAGATTACCCAGCAAAAAATCGCGATTTGACCTATTTCAACATCCTTTACACCATGGCCAAATACGCCGTCACGGAGCCGCTCCTTGTGCAGACCGCGTTGATCAACATAGCGTCTAGCGCATGTTTCGCAAGTTTTTGGGTCACATTGACCTTTTTGCTAGGAGGCCAACCGTATTATTACTCAACGTGAGTGATTTTCCCGTGTATGGTTATCGATGATAGATCATCGGCATCAGACTCGATATCGGCCTCTTCGGCCTTGTGGGCATGCTCGGCGTCCTAGTTGGTCCATTCACGGGTCGCTTGATCGATAGGCTCGTACCCTGGTATGCTACGCTGGTGGCGACATTCATGCTTCTCATCTTCCAATCCGTACAAGCGGGTGCGGGTGGAATCAATGTTTCCGCCGTTGTCATCGCTTGCTTTGGGCTCGATGTCGCCCGCCAGATGCAACAAGTCTCGTTAGCAACTGCGGTATTCAGGTAAGGCGTGTCTAATTCACGGAAACCTGGTATTGAATGTACGAATGAAAGCATCTCGAGCGCTGCACGGGCTCGTTTGAATGCAGTTCTCATTTTATCGGTTCGTCCTCCTCTCATACCAATCACGTTTTGGTCCGTATTGACGAGCTCTACAGATATTCATCGGCCAAGTCATGGGGACATCAGTCGGGACACGAGTCTTCGTTCAACACGGGTGGCGAGCATGCTCATTCTTGATATTGGCGCTGTACGCGTTTCAGCTAGGGATACTCATGTCACGAGGTCCTCATTGCCCGAGAAACCACTGGTTTGGTTGGGAAGGGGGCTTCCAGGCTCGAAAAATTGTTGTAGGAGCACAGAAACAACAAGAGGCGTCGAAAACTGCGTATCCAACAATAGAGGAACCGCGATCAGAAAAGGAGGATAGCACGAGCCAACATAGAGTTTCAAAAGACGTTGCCGAGGCTGTATGATAGAAAGGGAATACCCTGAGTTTCTTTGGATCATAACATAGAATGCATGTTCTGCACCTTTCGGAATCATATCCGAATAGAGTAGGGTACCGTGGGCTTCATAGATGAAGGATTGGCCGCAAGCTATGTTCCTCTCCATAGGACCTAATGTCATTAAATTGGACGAAGGGGCGGAGCTCCCACCCAGATCCGTGGGCTCTGGGTGTGGGGTAGGGATCTGTATCTGCTATGAGGCTATCAAAGTATCCAGGACGCCGTGTCCAGAGTGAACGGATCATACCGCAGGCCATCGGTGGAAATACCATCTAGCCAAGGTTCCGACGCGTCAGAACCTTGTGGGCACGTTGGTCAAGTTTGAAATGATCCGTCCGACGAAAGGAATAAATAAGAATCGTACCATCAAGGGGCCCTTCTGACAGAAATGCCAAAAGTACAGTTTCTAGCACGAAATGTGCCCGAGATGCGCAAGATCACCTTTGCGAGTGAACCAAAAAGGAACTGGTCCCTGGTCTATACCGGATAGTGGAAGGTGCGGGTGCAACGAAACGAGACTCATCCTGTCGGTCAAACAATATTGTAGTTTGTGCGGAATAAGGCCCCAGCAGGCCTGGACATGACAAACCTTGACACGCTGCATGAGTGATCGAGGGCAAAAAGCTGTCAGACAGTCTGATTAAGCGAAGGTGGCCGAAGTGTATGCTAGTGTATGTCACTGGCAGGTCCAAGGGCCGTTCTCCACTGGCATGTCATAAAATGTTCAGAAGTCATCCGATAAGGAAACAAATAAAAACATTACCTACGGTGGCGCGGGGAAGTGACCGTGGGCGATGAGTTTACTTGTTAAGCAACTTTTCTCGAATTACCTGGGATAAGTGCGTCTGAACATCCATTCTGGAGTACATTGGCGCATCACTGGAGAAAGACGATCAGATCGAGGTTTGTGGATCTGTCAACGAGCGCATAAGGAATAGGCTCCACTCTCCCGTACCCAGGGTTATGGTGGTAGGGATATGAGTCTACGATTTTGAAAATGAAGCAGGGACTGATATAGAAAATTTTCATCTCAAGGAACTGATCAAGATCCAACATGAACCCAAAGCGGAGAGTGGCAGACTGTGGTAGAAGACCACTGGCGTGCCGACATGCGGCGTCGGGAAATAAACAACCTGAGACATGTAGGTAAGTCACTGAAGCATAGTGAGACACAATTCGATGGAAAATATGACCTGCGGAGATTCTTGCACGCAAAATCAAGATTTGCACGTAATGAGCGTCGATAGGAAGCATCACAAGGCCGTCATACATCAGAGAGTGAGGGCATAGGGGCAAATCATATTACCCTTTCACCATCAAAATTTAGTGAACTTGGAAACGGAGGCAGTTGCCTGATACTTGATGGAATCAGCTAGTGTAGCTTCCTGGCGGATCTTAGTAAAGGTGTGTGTTTCCCGACGAAGATTGTTGAACTTAACATCCTAATTTGGCAACTTCGGGCATGAATGTTCAAGCTATTAACTTTCGTTTCACCATAACAAGTTGCTCGCGCCTTAGTCGGCGAGGAGAGTCTATACAATGGCGGACACTGTAGCTGGGGAACCAAGTTCTGGTTTGGTCGCAGCGAAAATTCCAGAAAGTAAGTTACCTATTGTTCTCTCCAATTGTCAACCTGAGCCACGTGTTTTTAGAATCAACCTTGCGCATCAGGCAGATCACGGCAGACCTGACTGAAGACCTGCGTCACCTCGTCTTGTGGCCTCACAAGCCGCTCGCTTACGTTCGTCTCGGCGAGGATAAACGCGGGTACCATTTCGGTGTCTTTTTACCTTCTCAAGACAAGCCTGTTGCTGTTATCTCTGTCTTTTTCGAGTCCATTCCATCCGCCGGGACCAATAGTCAAGCAAGCGGGGCAAAATCCGCCGGGCAATCAGCTCGGTTTAGGAAGTTTGCATGTCATCCTGACTGCCAGGGTCGAGGTATTGGGACGAGCTTGCTGCAGTATGCGGCATCGTTTTGCTCGAGTATGGGTGCAAAGGTCTTCTGGTGCGATGCTCGGCTAAGCACCAGCCAGTGGTATGAAAAACGTGGCCTTTTACCCTTTGGCAACACGTTCTTTAAGGATTCGGTGGAATATACCCGCATGAAGATGGAGCTTTTGCACGAAGAAGCGGAGTAGTGGCTTGGGCCACTTAGTCGGTGTGTCCCTGCGTCATATAATGTGATTCCACGGACTATGTATCGCACGGACGGAGGACTGACACGTCCGCGGAGGTGGCGCATGTCTTGGTCTGCCTCCGAATGGTCGTGTTTCTGTTGGAGTGCTAACGACGAATTTTCAGATCAATCACAATGATTTACTTTGTCCGATATCTGTAACCCCAATATTCCTTTCAATACGCTCCACAGATTTTCGCGAGATTCTCGCATTCCTCATGAGGCTGGTACTGTTCACCAGCCTGATCCCCTCCGCAAAGCGGCGCTGTAAGGTAACCAAATTATTTTCAGTCGGTTTATCGGCCCGACATGATTCCATCAATTCACCCCACCTGAGCCGACTTATCTCTGCAATTATCATCGGAAACTAATTTTTCAGGTTTCCCAAATCGACCTAGGTTGCTTCCATTGCGGTCAGCATAGCGTGTTCCGGATTTTTGTCTCTCCTTGATGGTTGAAATGTAGGTGGGAGGTCCACTTGGTTCAACCCCTTTGCGCCGTTACGTTCGCTTTCCGAGTCTTGTGCAACCACTGTCTGCTACTTCATAACAGTCAATCGATCTCAAACACGCAGCTTTCCCTGATGCAATTGTTTCCAGAAATGACGATGGCCGTCGGATGTTGAATTCAGCAGTAATACTGCGATTCTGCGACATTCTCGTCTGAAGCGGCTGCCGCCATTCGACGTCTGTGGCATAGCCTGGTACAAGCGGGTTCCGGTTCGTACACATGGCTCCGCGGCCATTTCCAGCGTACTCAGGTTATGTGAAGCTGCACATGCATTGATCCCCGTGCATCGAAGCGCAGATATTTAACACGATTACACCTGTCGCTCGGGATGCTGTCATGGTGGACTAAAGCAGTGGTGGCGTGAAAGGCCCTTCAGTCCCTGACCTTCCTGTCTTTGTGAAACGTGCCAGCGGACCATCGACGTCAATGAGGCTGTCGGCTGTGTCCCACGGAATGGTGTTGTCGGACCTTGCATAATCCTTAGAATAAACTCAACGTTGACGTGCCGTGCATAGTACGCACCTTTTTTGTTTTCCTTTTGCGACTCGCCTGCAGGGTTTCCCGATCAGTGTAGCTATCAGCTGATGGCACGACACCAAAGACCTTGTGTAATTTGTATGACGTTCGATGGAGATGTGTCAATGTGTCGAATTTGTCAGAACGGTGAAAATCGACGTGGCCGTGAGCGTATAAAGGCGCGCCCAACAACCCGGTTCTCGAAACCATCATTGCCACCCTACCCATTTTCTCGCACTTGAAGCCCTTTCCTTTTACACCCCATCCATCATCATTCACTCATCAGATTTTTCCACTCCCCCCTCTCTCCCTGGACCTATGGTTGATCAGTCATTGATTGGCTTGTGGTGTCACTCCATCACTATTATATTCTATGATTCCAAATCCTCGCGTGAACATTTTCACTTGAATTTGCCACGCCTTGACTTGGTTCATAGCCAATATAGTAGGATGGAGTGTCCCACTTTGCCGTCGATCACGATCACGTACATCCCTTCCCGATTTCTCTCGTTCGCTATCGCGTCCCTCGATGCACTCGCTCGTTCCTCTTCTTCCTGACGTTCATGCAGTTTCGCCAACGTTTTTGCTTACCATCCGCTTTCGGGCGGCTGATTTCACGATCGCACCCCGAGCTCCCGAGGATATTTATCTTTTTATGACTTGAGTTGTGCCAGCGACTTCATCCCCCATTCTTGATACGGTGAGACGTTCGCGAAAAAACGACCCGTAGGCACTAGCGTCTCATTAGTTTTTTTTAATATTACTATTCAACGGCTAGCCGTCACATAGTACTCTCTCCCTGTCGTTCGTCCGCCTCACAGCTGACGTCAACGACGGATGCACGAATGTACGCACGCTAGGAGGTTGGTTTGCCCGTAGACTGTGTAATAAACCCGTCGTTCACCTAGATACGTCCATCGTGAGTTCCCGCGATTGTTGATCGCTTCTCTTTGTTAATCCACTTACCATTCAAAGACTCGTTCCACGATCTGCTTTGCCTCGGAGGAAATCAAATCGCTACCTGAACAGTCCTAGCGCAAGGCGGTGGGTAGCTCGCTCCATCCCTCGCTGTGTTTAGGAATGATGGTCATTTCATTATATCGCATCAGGAAGGAACACTTGTCATGAGATCTGGTCTAGCTGGCGCACGGTGAGCGTGAGGAGATATTGTCCCCCTAAAAAGGCGATGGTCAGGGTTCCGCACAGACATGGGGCGATAAAAGAAGATCCGGATGAATAAGGCCGCCAAGGTGCTGAGAGTAGATACAGTGACATCAATAGTGCAGAAATACAGACATCGATTGTCTATTTCACATGCTAGTGGGGGAGGGGGGTATGTTGTGAGTTTCGTCATTTCAAGAGTTCTTCCACGACTCTATCTTCCGAGATATTCGCTACGTTCGCTCCGCGGTAGTTCAATCTCCGGAGAACATCGATCTGTCCATGGAGAAAAGAGAGTGATTAATAATGGCGACGTAATGAGCTTGGGGGGGCTGAGGGGATTCGCACCACTTTCGACCGTTCGAATCCGAGCGCTTCAAATTGGTCCACATGTGCCTTCTCGAGGCCAGCGATTGCAATCTCGTCTTTTTTCACCTCCTTTGCTTCAGGTTTGTTCCGTGAACCAGAGCCTCCAGCGTAAACCTGAGTCCAGTACCGTGCCGTCTCCTCGAAGCTACGTTTGCTCGTCGTGAAGTGTTTGGCGACTTCCGCATCCTGAGGATCGTTCGGTTCAGGAGAGCACAAGAGTGACTGAAGGGATATAAGCGTGGATTTGAGAGTAAGGACAGGGGACCAGGCGTCTTTCAGGATGTCGAGACAGATAGCACCGGATGCAGAGGATACGTTGGGATGATAGACTTTCGTGATGAATTTCATCTTCACTGGTTGGAATGGATACGATTCGGGGATTACGATGTCCTGGTAGTAACACATGGGGCGGTCTGCGATACCGTGACGGAAGAAAGGAGGCCGACTCACCACCTCGAACGTGCCACCCTCATAGGGGGTGTCTTTGGGCCCAGGAAATGAGCCTTTTAGATGGAACGGTGAATTGTCGACGAGATCGATTTTAATACTCGAGGATTTATCATTCTTGCAGTCTGTGCGGATGAGTCAGTTACTAGCGCCACATTGTCGGTCAATGACGACCAACCTGCGATTTCCTTGTTCACTCGCCGAAGACGTGCATCCATGACGGCTCAATATTCAACAGCTGTTCAGATTTCTAGTAGCAAGTTTCTGTGTGATGCGAGAAGTGGCAAATATACCTCGTGAGACTAGCGGAACCCTCTTTACCACTCGTCATGTGACTCTGTCGGATCAGTCGTCCGAGCGCCCTTGTTCCGACATTTCGGTCTTATCTTGGTGCCATCCACCGATCACTTCTAGCGCAGCCAATCATCGTCACAACTCCCCGAACTTATCACCACCGTGGCACAGTCAATGCGCGAGAAATTCGAACACTTCATAGACGGTCTTCAGGTCCTCATCGTCACCGCTCTCGAAGACCTTGACCCCAACGCGCCCAAGTTCAAGCGCGACTCGTGGATCAGATCGCAGGGTGGGAGAGGTTTATCATGCGTCTTCGCATGCACACCCGAGGCTGGGGAGACCACCTCCACACAACAGACCAAACTCGAGAAAGCCGGAGTGAACGTCTCCGTCGTGCACGGCACACTTCCTCCCACTGCGATCAAACAGATGCGTGCAGATCACTCTTCCATCCATTACGACGGAGAAAGTAGTCTCCCGTTCTTTGCCGCTGGAATCAGTCTCGTCATCCATCCTCGAAGCCCTTTCCAGCCTACTGTGCATGCCAATTACCGCTACTTTGAGATCTCTGAGCCGCCAGCAGAGGGAGAACAGGCAGGCAAACTTGTCGCCTGGTGGTTTGGAGGTGGATCGGATCTCACTCCCTCTTATCTCGACGAGGATGACGCGACACACTTCCACACGACGCTAAAGGACGCGTGTCAAAACGATGATTTGCACCGCATATTCAAGAAATGGTGCGACGAATACTTCTACCTTCCTCACAGACAGGAGACTCGCGGAGTTGGGGGAATGTTCTTCGATGATCTCTGCTCTGAGAAGCACTCCCGCATCCCAGAAGATGTCAAGAGACCGAGAGAGCCGGAGGAGATATTTGAGTTCATCTCCCGACTTGGGAATGCATTCATCCCATCATACATCCCCCTCTTGCAGAAGGAACGCGACGTCCCCACAGATCACCATCGTCGTTGGCAGCTTTTGCGCCGAGGAAGATACGTGGAGTTCAATTTAGTTTATGATCGCGGAACCAAGTTTGGACTCGCAACGCCTTCTGCGCGCATCGAAAGTATCTTGATGAGCTTGCCAGAGACGGCGAGATGGGAGTACATGTCTGATCTTGGGACGGAGGAGGGAAGCGAGGAAGCGAGGATATTGAAGGTGTTGAAGAACGCTCGGGACTGGGTGTAATCGTTCAAAATGAAAGGACCCTAACTTGTACATTAACTCGTTCGGACGTGACCACGAAGAAGCTACATCACTACAGTCCTCTAAGGTGTTCTAACAGCCAACTGTTCAATTCCCACTGGTAGGCTTGTTCATCTCCTGCTGGGTCTGTCCCTTCTCGTTCCTCGCGTTGCCTTCGTCGAGAAGGATTAGACAACAAAGGGTGCGACGTTAGGATGAACACTCACCAGCGGCTTGCTGAGATTTGTCGCCGGTAACCGCACCAACGACAGAATCTTTGTAGCCACCAACCTTGTCGGTTGTGCCCTCGGCGTAGCCTTGGGCTTGGGCTGCCTTGTACTCACCCTCGCCACGGGTGTGCTCTTCTTTCCCTGCCTGTTTCCAGGACTGGGAGCCCGTCAGATCACCGAGCTGAAAATCGTTAAGCGACGCATACAACCATCAACGGCGAGACGATATACAGTTTCCTCAGCGGTTCCCTTGACGGAGTGGAACTGACCAGAGACTTTGCTAGAACGAACGTCAGCATCCCGCTGGATCGCCGACTAACACACCTCGCTCACCTGGGCTGCTGGGTGTTGTTGGTCATGGTAGATATTTGGTGAATGCTGTTTCAGATACGAAAGACGGGAAAAGATGCGAATGAAGGGCATTGGAGATCGTCGTCCTTTATATACTGTCTCAAACCAGAGGACGCATTAGGAAAGTGTAGTGGTTCATGCGGATGACATCATCGAGTGACGTAGGGAAGCGGCGGCAATCGAGGGAGGCGCCACAAAGTGACTAAGCTTGGACAGGGGAGGAGGTCAGGCTTTTACCCAGAGGATCGCGTTCAACGACTTTGCAAAGGAAGAAGACGTTGTTGACAATGTCGTATTCTGACAGACCATGATGGCATGATGACCGACAACGTATTGAAAAAAATCAACCTCAGTAACGTGCGCGCCACAAGACATTTTGAACGAGGGGTCATGCGCGCAGTAAACAAAGTCTCGGCTTATCATAGATGCGGCTCAACGGTGCTGCGCAAAACCTAGGGCGGCAATCGAATTCTGAATACACCAAATCCCATTCAACCAACTTTTCTAGAAATCTATTCAATCCCGTACCCGATTTCAAATGGATCAACGATCAGCTCCATTTCACATACACACTGAACAGCGGTGAGATGGTTAGGACACAACGCGAAATGCGGATGATGACTTGGAGTTCTTTGTGTGGCAAGTCTTCGCACACCAAGCCCCATCCCCGCCGGCAGATCAAAACACGAGTGCAATGTAGCATGTCAACCAAGCCGTGGCCCTGGCAGGACCTCTTTGTCCCCCCCCCGATCAATTGTAAAAAAAGAGGGTGGTCATTTAAAAAGGCGCAGAGTGACGCTGTAATGTGAAGAATCGCTGGAAAGGGGGAGGATGTTAGATCTTTCTGATAGTCAGCGCTGGGCGAGGCACCGAGGAATCCTCAGTTATGAACGGCGTGCATTTAGCATTCGTGACTGTACGAGTGAGTGCCCTCCTTCACATCAAACAAGAAAATGAGGGTTTCCCCGTTCACGAACGAGATTGACGAGCTGAAGTAAGACTAAACAATCAGTTCGGAGAGGCAGTGACGAAAGTGACAGAAGAAACGCTCCCCTTTAACTTACCACTGAAGTGGCACCAGTGTGTCGTAAAGAAAGCTTTCCATGTCATCAGTTTCAACAATGATCTGATTGGCTACGGAGCACGTTCTCGTTAATGACAGAGTAAGACTTACCTGCTCGAGGCATGAAAACATAAACTATGCTGGCATTCGAACAGCATTGGGTATCTGTCTGTTGTCTGAGTTTAAAGTACTCACATGGTCAGCGAGGCGGCATGGTTAAATGAAGTTGCGTACAATTGACCAGCAAGCTTAAGTTTGCTCATTCGCGTCAAGAGTCAGTGACTTCCTGGAAGGCCGGAGGCGGCGTTCATGGTAGCATTGAGATGATCCCCGTTGAACGAGGACATTGCATTCCGAACAGAACCATAAGTTGTGGCAGGCGGAGATCGTGGAACGGCCTTGAAATATTACGGCTTACATGCGGTGAACACGAAGAGCGGCAAAACGAAACAAATGATGGGGGCGAGGCGATAGTGCTCTGTAATGAGGTGATCAGTGTGGAAGCGCTTGAAGGAAATCCCGAAAGTAAATATCGATTAGAATTCTCTCCATGTGGTGTTGGCGTTGGCGTCGTAGTCGAGCTCGCGGATGCCACGAGTAACGGCTATCGATGTACTCTCGAAGTCGTTGACAAAGATAACTCGCTGAAGGGATGAACAGTAGAGCCGTAGTTCGCAGCCCAATGCACGCAGGCCTGCCGGAATCGAAGGGCGACGCCTCCAACGACGAGAGTCTCCACAAAAGTCGAGAACTCGAGGTGCTCAATCAAGGGATCGGCATATTAGAGAGCAATGAGACTCGGAGATACGCACTACCTGACCATCAATAAGTAGCGTAGATCTTGAACATGATTCTGTAAGTTTACCACGGAGGAGCAGCACAGCTCCATCAAAAACGATTCAGGGAAACAGGTCGGGTGGGAACAAGTGCGGAAGCAGCCTCGGCAAACGTGCATTCCAGGGTTGACAAATGCGGGAGAGCGCCAGGTTCTAGGGATGTGGTGGTTTTCCTAGCGCCTTCAGGAACACGATAGTCTACTATATACAAGTCGTCGATATCTGGTTGGGTATTTAGAAATGATACAAGAAGAGAATCCCACTGGACGTACCTGCGTCGTTTGTCGGAGCGCTCTAGAGACCATCAGCCAAATTTTCTCGGGGAAAAAAAGCTCCGAGGGGACTCCGCTGTCATCCCCGTCCCCCACACAAAGGTCAAGGTTTCCACAATTATCGCTAGTCGGGGCTTTGGGGCGAATAGGCTACACCTCGTGAAAGCTTCCGACGCATCCGAAGCATAGATTGTGTTGTATACTGCTCGTTTTGCTGCCCGTTGAAACCCCTCATTTACGCTGCAGGGGTGCAAAGGTCTGCTTGACTGCCGACTTGGATTGACGACGAGACGAGACGCCTCTCCCGACAATTCCATATGCCAGGGTGCTGCATCACCTTCTAAAATATGTCCCGTCGAGCAAACTTAGACTCAAAACATAAAACACACTCACAAGTCCGCTCCAATGTCTGTGACAAAGTTGGGATAGGCCTTGAAGTAGCGACTGAACTGGGAGGGTTTGACCGAACATGAGTTGAGGGCACTCCATTTATTATCAGTTCGCGAGGAGATATTTTCCAAAGACAGCACCCTCGAGAACAAGGCGCTGGGTAGTGCGAAGGCGAAGGGGACGAAATTTGTAACCCTCGAACAAATCTCCACTCACCATTTTAAGCGCGTCCCAATGACAAAACGCCCACCTTGGAAGTGAAGACGGAACATGACAGGATCGTAGCAAAGACTGGCAATAACAAACAACCGATGTATCATTCATGAAATTCCTGGTAAGGTATGACTGTATCCTCTTTACAAAGGGAAAATGTCAGCGAAGCGATGCAACTCGAAGGTCGATGGATCATGGAAATGGGAAGCATACAAGTGCGTGTGACCGAGTTCACTCTAATTTCTCCAAATCCTCCAGCCTTTGTAAAACGACCTCTTTACTTGTCTCTTCGATCTCACCAGCTAAGAATATTTCGTCCAAGATGGCATAGACCTAACGACGTTCCGCGGGTGAACAGAAGGGGCAGGAGATAGAAAGAGGTCCCGAACCTTGTAGAAATTAAAAACTAGATCCAACTCGCACACGTTATCGAAAAACGAATCTTGAAAAAGTAGAAATGCCGCATCAGTTTTTGGAAGACTTGAAATGGTTTACAGCGATGGTTAGGGCTTACCAAGAATCTCCACGAAGAGATGAATAATCTCGAGACAAGCGAGTTCGTTGTCATTAGCATCGACGCACACGCAGAAGAAAAGTCCGGCGTAGCGGCGGTATACTATCTTGTGGTTCTTAAACTACAAGCTCCGTGAATGAGATGGATTCGTGTTCAAAGGTAACACGAAAGCGGACCTCCACAAAGTTGGACTGATACTTCTGGTCGCGGGGAGCCACTAGTCGGTGCACTTCACCCCGAAGCCTCACCTGGATAAAGTCAGAAGGGTTTCTCGTATCCAGAAGGGTACTCACCTTCTCCTCATCATCGTACGGGACATACCACTTTGACAACCGAGTTTTCCCTTGCCTGTTCTACCTCACGGTATGAGAATTGTACCATTTTATACCACTGAATTGGCTTGTAATCACCTGCACCAGTATAAACCTGATCATCGCAGCATTCGGGATGGACGTTCAAGTCGAATGTCAACGTCTCTACTCTCTGCACTGCGGCTGTCCTGATTAGGTAATAGCTACTGTTGCCCGTCCTTGGAGAACCAGCTTTTAGGTTGAACGTTGAAGACCTCAGCATCGCCATCACCCAGAAAGGTAGAAAGGGAGAAAGAAAGTCCACCGAGAAGCTTTTTGGATAGCTTCTTCCAGTGATTTACTTTAAATCGGGCTCATTATTGATGTGAATGAGTAATAAAAGCTACATGATTTTTCAAGAGCCTCCGTATGCGCCGAGAATGAGAGCAGGATTACAAAACAATTAAGGCGGATACTAGATGCATAGGTTCTAACTTGTTGGAGGGACGAACAACGGTTTCAGCGATTGCACCGCCATCCGTGCATTCATCCTTAACGCTCCCTCAGCTTGCCCACCACCCGGGTGACTCTCCCCACTTCCAGCCCCCGACTTTGGCTTCGTGAATCCAAGTCCAAGCTTGGACGCTGTCATCTGTACATTAGGATCGTTCCTGGCAGTTTGACCGTCTGCAGCGTCATCAGTCCAGAATGCCACGGCTCGTTCGCGGGTGTCAGGATTTCGTAGAATAGCTTGACGGAGGTATTTAAGGAGATGAGCTCGAGGGAGTGTACGTTCTAGACGTCCAAGTGCAGATGCGAGAGACATCGAGGCTGGAGGAGAGGGGTGAATGGCAGGTAGGAATTGAGTGATGACGGGTAAGAGGAGGAGGAGTGCGTTACGTGCGAGGAACAGATTGTCGTGCCACTGTTTCACAAACGCTCGCCGTTAAAAACTTGGATTCGAATTAAGCATTGGAACAAGGAAACGACTCACCATGAACGCTGTTTCGGCATCCTTGTCGAGTGGCACGGCGCTTGCAGACGTGAATGCATAGACTTCGGCGAAGAAGGCACACACAAGTGCCCCCAGTATGTTTGTCCTCAATCTCTGTCGACCATTGATATTGGTCGTAAGCAATAACAGCAGTGTAGCGGTGCGCAGATATTCAAGTAAGACGCCTGAGAGAACGAGAATCGTGTAGTCGGTCGTCGAAGAACAATACTGACACGTCTGCATGACACGTTGCCCGAATCTAAGTTTTCGTGAGCGTTTCTGCCTTGTTCGCCAGGAAGACCGCGCAAACCTCACGTATATCCCTCGATTGCCACGTATGCCCAGACGGGTTAACAGCAATTCGATTTCTTTTGGAATTTCTGGTGGGACGATAATTGCACCTTGCCGCCAATCTGCCATCCCGTTCAACCCGGCCTCCTTTGACAACAAAGACCTTATACGATCCACTGGCGCATTTATGGGTATCCCTAATCGCGTGAAGAAGCTTGGAGGTCGGAAGAAGGTGAGGTTGTACAGGATGTGGAGAGTATGCCAGACGACTGTCGCTGTCGTCAGAAAGTTAGTGAGGCTCTTGTGTCCTCCCCGTCGACTTCGAGACACGAAAAGGCATGTTCCGCCGAGTGATAGCGCTGTGTAAATGATGGCATTTAGTGAGCTCATGATAGCTCTGACCAGTGAGTTCGTTACCGGTCACTAAAGAGCTGGTTGGAAACCAGTAACAAGCTATGTTCGGACTTTGATCGGAATCAAACTTGCGTTGTGTGGAGATTGATCAAACAACCCCCCCTGGAATTGGAACACACTCAAGGCTCCCATAAAAACGAGTAAATGAATTGTCAGTTGAAAGCTAGACATCTCCACTATTCCACAGAAACGTTATGCGATCCACGGAGAAAACATGCGATAAAACGCTGCGATTAAGGATACGAATGAAAGATCATACAGTCAAATATGCTCGACTAAGGGCGCGCATAAACTAGGAGGTTCAGTGTTGAGACACTTGAGCCAAGTAATCCGAAAACTATGTGTGGTGTTAACAACAACACACACCCTACAAAAGATGTTGGGCATACCTTCAAGGCACCTGCTCGAATGCTCTCCCCCACGTTTTGGACGTCAGGATTGGCCATCACTCTAGAGATGGCATCCCGTGCCGCAATCTCAAGATTTGAAAAGTTACCATCACCAAGCAGCCCTCCTTCGGATCCCCCGTGCTCAAATTCATCTTCCTCTTCACGACCAAAGTATTGATTTGACGAAATCGAGGTCGCCCCTTGGAAATTACCAAGACGTTCTTTGGACTCAGCAACGGATGTAGGATCGTAATCGTTTCGTCCGAAGAACATATCTGAGGAGATGGCTTTCTGAGTTCCAAACTTTTCCCGTGCCGTCGTGGGTGCCTCGTCGACGGGTGGACTATAAATAATCAACGGGTTTAGTCAAGAATTTGAATAAGCGGTCTTTTGCTACGTACGTGGAACGCGCGCGGGATGTTGCGGGAGCAGCTGCGGGGACACCGCCGAAGCCTAATTTGCGGAAACCCATCCCCAATCTATCGAGATCATGACTATTTCCTTTCTGTAGATCAACTTTGCCGGGTATCGTCGGCGGCGTGGCGCTGGTATTGACAGTCTTGGCTTTCGATTCTGCTTGGGCAGCCTTCTCCACCTGCTGTCTGGCACGTTCCTCCTCCTCGCGTTGCCTATCATAGCCAAGTTGTTTGATGCGTTCGGCTTCCTCTGTAGCTTTCCGTTCCGCCTCAGCAAAATCAATCGGTGCAGCCGCCTTCTTTGCGCCAAGTCCGCCGAGCTTACCCTTCTTCGGGGCAGCAGAGGCAGCGGCAGAGGTAGCAGCAGCAGAGCCTGAAGAATTTAAACGAGTAGCACCAAGTTTCGTGGTACTGTTAACTGAGGTAGAAGAGTTCGATCGCAAGGAGCTTGAAGTTACTGTGCGTTGAGCAGGACGACCGATTGTAGGGGGTGCGGCAGTAGTGGTAGATGGTGATGCGGGTTTAGCTGCGGTGGGCTTGTCCCACGATGAGAAGAAGTCATCTTCCGCTTGCGGGTTTGAATTGGATGTTTGCGACAAGTCCATTCCATCGACGACAATCCGCGTCGGGAATCTACGAGTGAGATGAAGATTGAAGGTGTTGATGCCGAGATTTTAACATACTTGATCACATCCTCCTTGACTCGTTTGGCGAGTTCCTCCTTATAGAGCTCCGCTGCACGGCTGGAATATTTTTTCTTTGTGTCGGCGTCGATCAGGAGAGAGGAACCACCGTGACGGGTGAAAAAATCGGTGGCTGAAGCATTTCCTCCGACTTTCATAGTCCGGAGCTGGTTCAATTGCCAGCTGTCCAAGTTGGTCGAGCTATCCAATCCGAAAGTTTGAGCGAGTACTAGTTGATGGAGGAGACAGTACTCACCGAACGAAACTAATGTGCACGCCCATATTCCGATGTACACTAGAGCATTCTAAGCAGATGTATACACCAAAAGTGACGCTGGACCAAGTCGGATTCCGGGCTTTGCAGTCGAAGCATGTCTATCGATGTTCATGAACATCACAAGCTTCCAAACTGCATAGAAACAGACTTACCCTGTTACCCTTCTGTGCTCTGAGCACTTTGAAGACTTTTTCAGACTCTTCTTTGGTAGGATCAGCCATCGTGGGTTGGTCAGGTCTAGGGTCGAAGTTGATGAGGTGTGGATATTAACGTGTACCGACGTTCCGGGGTCCTCCGAGCTGGGGGTGATCAAGGTCCCGTCAGATTGCTGCTAAGGCTGTACTACTATAGTAATCAACTACTAGTAGTGGTAAACTCAACACCGGGCTACTCTCAGCGAGCTCGCACGATTTGTGCCAAAATCAAAATCAACGAAATGCTATTTTCATGGATTTGCCAGTGCCTTGCTCTCGCCAGCTCTGGTAGTGCTCTGGTCTGGTGAGGCCACTTCAGTCCATCAGCCGATGAATCACCGTTAACCATGTGGTTGATGTCACTTCAAAGTTCAAAGTCCAAACTCACTCTTCAAGGTCAATTTCCGGCGGGAAGTTCAGTTGCCGGTGGTCGCGTGCACCTGGAAACACCTGGGTCAAGTTGCCAATCAAAGTTTTGATCATTCCATCTTGGTGCTCGCCTTCCCAGATTGCTTCCGATACTACCCACGACAATTCCCCTGACCGTCTCATCAAGCAACCCCAGATGGCACATAAGAGGCGGCGATAGACCCTCCGTCGAAATAATCCCCTCCTAGTAATGGCCCACGTCACAGAGGAAAAGAAACTCGAAAGTGGGAGCGAGGACTCCGGCTCCCAACGCGAGGAGTTATTCGAACGTCCCACAGGATGGAGGGGGGTCTACTACCACCCCTACTTCCAAGTTTCCATGCTAGGCTTCGTTTGTTTCATGTGCCCAGGCATGTTTAACGCTTTGGGTGGTATTGGTGGGGGTGGTCAAGTCAACACGACCGCGCAAGCCAACGCAGCCACGGCCACTTACTCTACATTTGCCTTCTTCGCCTTTTTCGCCGGGTCAGTGTTCAAATTTTTATTTGTGGAATTCAGATGGAAGACTCATTACTCATAGGACGATCAATAATGTGCTCGGAACTCGTCTTACACTTTTCCTTGGAACTTGGGGATACTCGCTCTACGTTGCTTCTTTCTTGTACGATTCATACACCACAGTCATCACTCATTGCTTACCTGTCCTCCAGGACTGATAACATTCATCCTAAAGCTTACGACTTTGTCGTCACCGCTGGTGCACTTCTCGGAGTGTGTGCAGCGCTGCTATGGACTGCACAGGGCTCCATGATGATGGCCTATCCTACCGAGAGGCAGAAGGGTCTCTTTATCGGGATCTTTTGGGCAATATTCAATCTTGGTGCCGTGGTTGGTGGCGCAGTCGCATTTGGGGTTAACTTCAAAAACGAAGTGAGTTGCTCGCATGCCTCCCTCTGCACCAGTATTAATGACGTGTTGACTCGAAAAGAGCAACTCGGGTGAGTTATATGTTTCGTTGGAGTCATCATCCGTCTAATTTTTGGTTATGAAGTTGGAAATGGAACCTATGTGAGTCTGATATTCCTTTTCGAAACCTACAACACTGATATCTGCGTATCAGATCGGCTTCTTGATCCTTACTCTCATCGGTGTCGCTTTGGCCCCTATGATGGCCGACCCATCCAAGATCATCCGGACAGACGGCACAAAGGTTACTCTTCCAAGGCAACCATCCTGGAAGACCGAGTTCTACAGCCTTTACGTTGCTCTCAAGACTGATCCGATGATTATCTTATTATTCCCCATGTTCTTTGCCAGCAATTATTTCTACACCTGGCGTAAGTCGTTTGGTGCAATGCTTCGAATGCTGTCACGAACTGAACGTCGAACACGCAACTAGAACCAAACGATTATAATGCCGCACTCTTCAACATTCGCACGCGCAGTCTGAATGGATTCCTCTACTGGGCAGCACAGATCTTTGGATCTTTGTTCCTTGGGTATGGCGTCCTCGACCGCGTGCAGCTTAAGCGTCGCACTCGTGCTTTCCTCGGCTGGGGGATCGTAACGGCATTCGTATTCATTGTTCACATCTGGGGATACTTTTACCAAAGGTCTGTGAGGTCTTTTTCGAACAAGAGACGACAAAGTTCAACAAAGTTGCAGGACGTATACGCGTGAAACAGTGCCAGCCAGTGCCGTGAAAATGGATTTCAAGGATTCCGCATACGCGGCACACCTCTGGCTGTACATTTTCGCTGGCTTCTTGGATGCCATTTGGCAGACATTCGTCTATTGGCTGTTGGGTGCCATGTCTAACGATCTCACCAAGCTTGCGGTTTTCACCGGTTTCTGTGAGTCTTCTTTCATCTGCCGGAAGGACGTCGGTGCTCATAATACACAGACAAGAGCATTCAATCTGCTGGTGCCGCTGGTGTATGGCGAATGGATGCAGTTGCAGTACCGTAAGTTTGTCCTAGTGTCATGATCGGGGGACGATGCTCAACTGATTCCTACTCAAGGTACATGAATATTTTCATCTCTACGTGGGTTTTGTGTGTCGCCGGAGTCCTTTTTGCTCTCCCGATGATCCATTATCGCATCAAGGATAGCACTGATGTGGATGACCAGGAGTGGTTCGTACCAATCTTTTCATCTGTTTTGGGAAAGATCTGACACTCTGTTTCTCCGGCGAATTTAGGGCGCATGGCGGCCACTAAGGTTTTATGACACGGAATGAATGATGGTTTTGTTGATGAGACAGTTCAAGTTGATATCTGTGGACGAGCATCAGTAGCCCGAGTCATCAATTGGGCGTGTATACAATGTTTGATATATGTATATTCCATTTCCGCGAGGGATATCTACCACATTGTAATGTGACGCGACGTTATTGTAGGGGACCGGGGATCCTTCAACGCTATACCGACTCATTTTTGGGAAAAATTTGTACATACTGACTTACACATCAGCCGGACTGCTACTCTGTGCCACGTGGATTGCAGCCGAGCATGACAGGCTCAAGCGCCCATAAGTAAGCAAGACCTGGTGAACGACTGTCTTCATCCGACTCTTGGGTCTGCCTAGGGGAGACTAGCAAGACCTCATCATCTACGCTAATCATGTCTGCACAGATACGAGACACATCCGAGACGACTCGGTTGCTTGGAGACCTTCCCCTGGGTGATGATCCCGCCAGCAGGAGTCCATCTAGGGAATGGCGCAGGATTTCGCCAGAAACGCTGCTTATTCCTGTGGCACTTGCAACGAGGTTGGCAAGTCTACTCCCGACTACCACTTTGGTGGAGCTCATTCGACAAATTGTGTGCAAGCTCTGGCAAGCTTCGCATGGTGATCATTCTACCCTTCCAACAAGATCTATTCACGCAGATCTCTGTGGTGTGCCTGAAGTACAACGGTATTTCTCCATGGCCGTCGCAATTACTGTTGTGGTCGGTGGCTTCATTGGTGAGCGCAGATCTTTTTGTACCGGCGTGCATTGCTAATAACAATCCCAGAGATGTTGATGTGTGGCCTTTTAAGCCAATATTCATCTCACTACGGCAGAAAACCCGCTTTATCTCTTACACTCATTGCTGGAATCGTATCGGGCTGTTTGATTGCTGGATCGCAGTCCGTACCGGATTGGCTTTCTGGTTGGTTGTTCCTTGTCGGGATAGTGATGCAGTCGTTCTCCGGCGTTTTCGTTTATGTCTATTTGGTCAACGCGTACACTGTCGATGTATGTGCCCCCGAAGATAGGTGAGTCCTAAGTAGGTGTTGCCTTGGAGAGGTCTGACTTTACTTCAAAGGACTGCCGCTCTGAGCAGAGTCGCGGGTTGGGCTACGTTGGGTACGACATTTGCAGCTCAAGCTTCCGTCCTTATCTCATCCTTCCGCAGGCTCCTGTGCATCATTCGCAACGGGAGGTTTTGTCACTACAAAAACAGGGAACCCGCTGATCGTGTTCTATATTGCAACTGCAATATTTCTTGTCACACTTCTCTACGTGATTGCCGTCCTTCCGGAAAGTTTCGGCGAGGAGAAGCGAAAAGCACTCATGCGGCTGCGATCTGAACAATCTAACAATGAAATGTCATCGTCCGCTGCGGCCGCTTCTTCATCACTGTTCAGTGTCTTTGAGCCATTGAAAATGCTCATTCCAAGCACAAATGCGGACGGAAGTCGTAATTGGCGATTGACGTTGTTCGCGGCGCACACTTTAGTGGTAGCGACTGCCTCCACCTATATTCCGTCCGGCTGGATCGTGCTTGTCACCTCAAAGTACAACCTCACACCCGCTGAAGTAGGTTGTCTTTCGCTGGTCGAGGTGCAGGCTAATCGCTTCTCAATCTAGACTGGTCTTTTCCTCACAATTGCTAGTGTCGGCTCTGTGATTGCGTTGACTGTCGTTCTCCCCTCACTCCTTTACTTTCTACGCCCTTACTACGAGCGCCGGATTCTGCACCCCCGTCCCGAAGAACACCTGCCCAGCGTCTCCGAGAATTTGGAACCAGCGACCTCTGAGCGGCTTGAAATACACATCACATTTGTGTCATGGGCGATTGCAGGAATCGCCTTCGTATTTGCAGCCGGGGCAACGACGATCGTACAGCTCATCACAGGTAAGACCTCAACAAATGTCTTTCCCGTTCGATTTTTCATTCGCATTGTCTAGCTGCAATTTTCGTTGGGTTCAGTGTTGTGCACACCCCGACTCTTCGTAGTCTGGTTGCTGGTTCCGTGGATCCGCTCAAGCAAGGTCAAACTCCAATTTGTTGTACAAAATGAAGTACTGATGTTAAGATTCTTTAGGCGAAACATTGGCAGCCGTCGAGATGCTTTCGAGCATGGGCGGTTGTCTCTCGACGATCGTGATGGGTAGCATCCTGACGGCCTCGATCGGAACGATGCCTTTGCTAATGTTTTATGTCCATATGGCAAGTGATCTCAATGTCGACTTTGTGTTTGCTTCGTGTCATTTTGCTGATTAGGTTTTTGTGGGTAATAGGTGGCTGTGGTTATGGGCTCTGCGATACTATTCTTCGTCAGAGAGGCTGATAGGTACCACAAACCTCTTGAACCATGATATTCAGCTTTGGGGTGGTTTAGAGTGCCAGTGCCCGTGTCGTCGTGCATAGATCATAGAAAATGTTATGATCGCGCAAGTATCATCTTCCGTGTACCAATTCTCTGTTCACCATCTCGCTGAAAACCCCACATAGTCATTCACCATCGACAGACCTGATTGAATGAGCTCACGCGATCCCAAACCAAGTCTGTTGTATACAATATCGCAGTTCTTTGACTTTCGGTCGTTCCTCCATTGGCGGCTGCAGCGAAGAGGGCTCAGGCCGATCTGCTCCCCTCTACTGTCATGAACCTCGTGCACAATGACGTCGGTGCCTGTTTACCTTATAACTTCCATGTGCAAGCCCAACCCACGATTTGAACTACTTACTCCCTGGACACCCATCAAACCTCCCTGGCTGGCCGTGTATATTGTCCGGATCTTATGTGTGAACTGAATAATATTCCAATTCAGTGTCGAAGACCTTAATTAGAATTTTCCGTCGAATGCCCTCTTGATGGGACAACTTATTTCCTGGTTCATGCACAAGGTACCGAGGTTCACATCGACCGTTTCGACCGGTTTGTGGCTGGATCGGTGAGCAACATTTGGAGTGTTCCAATGTGGAGCGGGTGCCAGACAATTGATTGTTGTGCACTAACAATATTAATATACTTAGCTTCCGAAGTAGCATGAGGTCCCATAAAATGACCTCCGTATTGAAATGCTGTGAATGCCCAACATGTTAACTATTCTCCTCGCTGCCCTCCTCGGTTCCGCCATTGTGTATGCATCGCCCACGCTAGTCTCGAGGCAAACCATCACTGCTCTAACGAGCACACAGGTCAACTCCTACACCCCCTACACACACTTCGCGAGCGCAGGGTATTGTACTCCGGCCCAGACCCTCGCTTGGAACTGTGGTGGTAAGTGAGACAATACATCGTCGACCGCGACTACCAGTGACATCCATTCGATCCATAGCAAACTGTGCGTCCAACCCCAACTTCAAACCCGTGGCGTCAGGAGGTGATGGCAGCTTCGTGCAGTACTGTGAGTCTGCTCCTCCCTTCATAATCACCGCCTCAAGCTGAGATTTGAATACCAGGGTATGTTGGATATGACCCGAACCTCGACACGGTGATTGTTGTCCACCAAGGGACGGTTGAATCTGAAATGTGAGAGCTTTCTCGCATTTGACCGCCGCGGAACCTTGCTCAATCCCGTGCACCATGCTAGTATTCCACTCGTCACTGATGTAGACCTCCTCCTTTCCTGCCTGGACCCTACACTATTCCCTGGGATTTCCTCGAATATCCTGGTCCACAGCGGTTTCAAGGATGAACAGGCCATGTACGTGCGTTAAGCAGCGCCTCGACTATCTACTTAACCGGTCGATCTTTTCCCTCACTTAGAACCGCCACTGAAGTTCTGTCTGCTGTGCAGACTGCCATGTCCCGGTATAGCACGACCTCCGTGACTATGGTCGGTCATTCTCTTGGTGGGTTCCGTTATATCTCCGATGATCGACGATCATCACGTTCCTAATTTATCTATTTCGTTACTTTCGCAGGCGCTGCCATTTCATTGTTGGATTCGGTTTATCTTCCCCTCCACCTCCCCTCAGGGACGACGTTCAAGACCGTCGGTTATGGTCTCCCGCGCGTTGGAAACCAAGCGTTTGCCAACTACGTGGATACTAACCTACACTTGACGCACATCAACAATAAAGAAGATACAGTCCCAACCCTGCCTCCAATGCTCGTGGGCTTTGTACATCCTGCAGGCGAGGTGCACATTGAGGACAGTGGCGAGTGGGCAGCTTGTCCTGGTATGTACTTTCCTTACAGTCCACCCTACAAGGGATTTGCTTAGTAGTACCCGCGTACTGACTCCTCGTTGGGACAATCATAGGTCAAGATAACCCAAGCACTCAATGTATCGTGGGTGACGTCCCAAACATCCTTGTTTCCAACGAGGCGGACCATGCTGGCCCTTACAACGGGATCGTGATGGGCTGTTGAGCAAATTTTGATAGATTGTTGACTTGTGGTGCAGACCAAGGATAGCTTATACCCTGTTGAGTAACAATACTTCCGCTCATTACACATTTCTTCCCTCGCTCGTTAGTAGTATTTTCCACCTTGTATATCTCGGTACAGCCCGCCACTCTCACCCGATTGTTCTTTGTCGGGGGCATGGATTCGATGTGGCTCGTATATTATACCACAGAACTGGACTATAATCAAAGGGAAACTCTAGACGAACTCGTTGCGAGTCGGATTGTTTCTTCTGCTCGGATGCATGCAAACTCGGGCAACTTGATCACAACAAAAGCCGTCCCCTCCTACATCAGACAGCTGATCGATCCATTGGATTGTTGTACACAGGTATACATATTCTTAACTTCGATACTAACTGCTTCTTCCCCCCGCCAACGTTTCCCCTGGCGCTTCAAATAGTTTCAATCACACAATCTACAACGGCACATCTCCGCTCCTCGACCACCACCTTCACGGCCTCCACGATCGTACTCTGCAACAGCTCCTGTGCACTCATCCCATCCGTCACCTGACTCACACTGATCTTGCGTCCCCATGCCCATCCACTCGACGCAGCAACAGCGATCTGTGAGTAGTCTGGACAATCGGGTCCAAACCCGACAGTCAACTGATCGCCGACGGCGTTGGAACCATGACCTGTTGGATGAACGCCAAGCATGGATAACTTGGGTGATTTCCAACCTCCATTGTTTAGGACGATGGTGAGGAAAGGCTGGGATGAGATCAGATTAGATGCCTGCACAATTCGGATTGGGGGACTCACCGTTTCATACCGCCTTGCCATCCAGAAAGCACTCGCTGGTACGCAGAACAAGAATGTGCCATCCCCGACGATCGAAGCTACCAGTTCAAAGCCCGAATCGGTGGCTTTCTTTGCAACGCGTCCGCCCAGGACAGATCCAATGCCTGCACCGAGAGCCCAACCAAGCGAAGACCCCCCAGAACTAATGACGGCACCCGGCGTTTCCGGTAGCATGTGTGACCACACGAGAGGAAAGTTGGAGATACTTTCATTCAGGAGTAACGTTTTGTCGCTCGAGATCCCTCTTGCTTTGATAGCTTCGCGTAACGTGCTGACGATCTGTGAGGTAGTATACGGAGACGCTTGGCGGCCTGAAAGCGATGATGAGGTCGGGAAAGTCTCTGCAGCACGAAGTGCTTCCATCCAATCATCGTGCATCCGTTTGACACGCTCCGCCCTCCCAGACCAATCGTGCGCTGCCTGGGTCCCAACAGCTTCTCTGATTTGAGTGAGAGCAATGGCTGCATCGGCTTGACAGACAAGGTCAGCTTCGTCGTGGTGCATGCCAAGTCCTCGTTTGAGCGGGTCGCCCGAGTCAATCACGAAAATCTGAGCTTGGTCGCTAGGTCGCTCGAAATCGCCATCCTTGTCTTTATTCATCGGAATCCATGCAACTTCCACGTCAACTACGAGGATAACATCAGCTGTTTTGAGAAGCGGAGTCTGACTTCCTGCGGCCAAGTACGAGAACCCAACGAGGAATGGATGTGATGTCGGAATGTTGGTCGCTGATGGACATGTCACGAAGACCGGAAGCGCAAGAATCCGAGAAAGCGTAGCGAGTGCGGGGAACGCGCTATGGTTCCTTCCGAGGCGAGAAGTAATCAGCAGCGGCGATTTCGCTGCGAGCAGGGAGGTTGCAATTTGCTGGACCGCTAACGCAAGAAATCAGCGTGAAACAAGTATCAAGGAGAACATTGTACCCGTAATTGGAAGCGCAGTTGGTTGGACGGACGGCCACTTGGTGAGGGTAATGGGCCTCTCCATGAGTGAAGGGTCGATTTCTTGTTCCATCACTTCTCTTCGTCCCCAAAGGTAAACAGGACCCTTTGGTTCGCTCGTAGCACTATAAAATTCGGGTGAGAAAGGGCTGAATTTGACAACGAGCGAGATGCCTACATCTGGAGGGCTCGTCGCACGTGGTGCGGTAAGCTGGCTGGAGAGCCAATCTGAGCCGCATATCGCATGTACTGTCGTACAATCGCAGGCTGATCGTGGACATCTATTTGATTTTGTGTCAGGAATGACTCGACGAGCACGAGAAGGAATGAAGGCTACCCTGCATCCAATGGATCCATTCATTGCGTGAACCCTGCAGCTCACCCTCGCTTGTGAAAGGTGATGCTCCTGCGTAAATCAAGACGGGGACTCTTCCCTTATCAGCATTGTGAACGGCCCCTGCAAGTGCCTATGGAACGAAGAGAACAAACGTCCTCATCTGAGCTAACCCGAGCATAAACGCACACGGCCAAACGTTTCACCAACCTGTGTTCCGACGTCGACGTGTACAATGACTGCAGCTGGCTTGCCAGTGACCTGTGCGTATCCTTGTGCAGCACTCAGTGCCACCATCTCATTGGGAGATGTCACGATCGTGAGTGCATGGTTTCCATGCGTTGCTCGCTGGCGTTCGAGCTCCTCCAGCATGGCAGGATGATCTGAACCCCAATTAACGAAGACATGGGTGATACCAACCTGTGCGAGGGTATGTAAGAAGAGGGAGGAAGTCGTCAGTACCATGATAGCGACTGTGAGATAAGTAAAGGCGGGGGAAGAGCGCTGGGGTACATAATGCGCATAAATACTTCTCAAGCTGCCGTTTTCTGAAAGGTCATAAGGTTCGTCGAGACCAAGCCGTTGGTCTGCAGACCATGTGCTGACTAAGCCTTGATCACTTCGATCCGTTCAACTTGAAGTTGTGGCCAGAAACCTTCAAGGGTAATTCAAGGGCAACTAAACCTAGTGCGCCTGAGGCATCAACTCGTAGGCTACTGACGCTTCTAGGGCACTCATTCCAGTTGCAGGTCCTCCAAGAGAGCCCGTGAAGTTTAGTCCTTCAGACCAAAACCGTGATTCCGAGTCAACTTCTGCATGGTTGGATCACTGACAGGCATTCATCGAGTGACATTTGTGGGCGTTAGCCACAGTTTTGAGAATCACGGTTTCGGTCCGAAGGACTAACCTGAAACTTCATGTCAATGGCGAAAAGCACTCTGGCTCCCTCGGAGCCTCCAGTTTGCATCGGACCTGCCGCTGGAATGAGTGTCATTGAGGCGTCAGTAACATACGCCGAGTCGACGCTTCAGCCGCACTAGTTCTAGTTACCCTTGAAGGTTCCGGCTACAGCTTCAAGTTGAACGGACGAAGTGATCAAGGCTTATTATAGTCTGCAGCCTGCCAGTGCCAAGACCACCGTGGAACTCAAGTTTCAGAAGATGGCAGCTTGAGAATCGAACAAGTATTTACTATGCGCACTATCGGTACCCCAGCGTTCTTCCCCCGCCTTTACTTGTCTCACAGTCGCTATCATGGTGCTGACGACCTCCTCCCTCTTCTTACATACCCTCGCACAGGTTGGTATCACCCATGTCTTCGTTAACTGGGGTTCAGATCATCCCGCCATGCTGGAGGAGCTCGAACGCCAGCGAGCGACGCATGGAAATCATGCACTCACGATCGTGACGTCTCCGAATGAGATGGTGGCACTGAGTGCTGCACAAGGATACGCACAGGTCACTGGCAACATTTTTGTTCTGCATACCAGCGAGTGCTTTCTGGATGGCAAGGCGGTATGAAACGGTGAGTCCCCGAATCCGAATTGTGCAGGCATCTAATCTGATCTCATCCCAGCCTTTCCTCACCATCGTCCTGAATAATGGAGGTTAGAAATCACCCAAGTTATCCATGCTTGGCGTTCATCCAACAGGTCATGGTTCCAATGCCGTCGGCGACCAGTTGACTGTCGGGTTTGGACCCGATTGTCCAGACTACTCACAGATCGCTGTTGCTGCGTCGAGTGGATGGGCATGGGGACGCAAGATCAGTGTGAGTCAGGCGACAGATGGGATGAGTGCACAGGAGCTGTTGCATCGTACCATCGTGGAGGCCGTGAGGATTGTGGTCGAGGAGCGGAGAGTCCGATGTGCTGTTGTAGATTGCGTGATAGAAATCATTTGAAGCGCCGGGGGAACAGTTGGCAAAAGGAAGAAGCAATCAGTATCGAAGCCAAGAATGTATATACCTGTGTACAATCCAAGATCCATTGGATGGATCAGACGACTTTGTTGTGATCAAGTTACCCGAGTTTTCGGCCATACACCCGAGAGTCGAGACGGATCCTCAAGAAGAAACAATCCGGATCCCAGCGAGTTTATACTCACTTCCAAATACAAGCATCGAGCAACACTCCTGTCACTTGGCTCCTGCAGCCTGAGCCTCCCTAGAACATTGAACCACTGGGTCGGCCAACGCGAACAAAACTATAAAGATGTCTAGTCTCGATCCAGACGTTTTGGTCGACGCTCCGGGGGCTTCCGACGACCAAAACGCGCCGGGAGTTCACGACCTCTTCCTAGTCGAGCTCGGACTGGTTCGAGACTATGACAGTCGTATGATATTTGTTTTTCGCGCCATCCTGGGAGCATAGGCCGCGATTCATGTATTTCGGAACGATACGTAATGAACCAACATTCACTTCCGAGTCAACTTGTTCGTACTATGTACACCCTCATCAATCATCACTCAGGCCTAGGCAGGCTTGGCCGGAGGGAAAACTTCGGTCAGAGGCAACCTCCCCAAGTATCCTTCGTTACCATCCATCACCTTAAAGATGTCCGTCAGGCCCATTTCTCCATCAACCTTGCAGACAATATTCGCGATCCCATTCCAAACATAGTATGTTTTTGTCTCCTTGCCCTCGACGTCGGCGGTCGATTCGAGGAGAAAAATGATATCTCCGGAATCGGGTGTGCGAGTGATGACTGGCTCGACGTTGGGTATGTCGTATTCGTCTTCCAGCATGGTTCTGATGCTGTTCTTCTTTGCCCAATAGGAACGTTTGGCCAAACAGCCCTCGTTATCGGTCCAGCCATATGGAATCTTTTCACCAGTCTCAGTGACGGGGATAGATGAGGACATGGCTGTATTGGCACTGCGTAGGAAGATCAGAAGGGGTCAGGATCATTTGCGGCGCGAAAACAACAGGTTGGCATGAACGTACAAAGGACTCGAGGTGAGCGGAGCGGTTTAACTGTAGTCTTTTTGAGGCAGCGACTCGGAGGTGCTTGAGTCAAGTGGGTCACGATACGAGCATGAACCTCGCCTTTTCTAATCCCCACCGGAGAGCCACAGGGCACACAACCTGTCCATTGACCCGCTGCAATCGGCAATTAGAATGGAGGAACCTGGGTCTGACCAGGACGCAGGTGAAAATTTTGCCCCTGAGCATTCATGCGTACTGTCATGGTTCAGTCTCGAACCACTGGTCATTCTAGGAACGGTCGGGGTGACCTCGACTCCGAGAGCAAAATATGGTTCGGTGGATGACGGACGCCGAGTTCAGAGAAGTCCCACAATGACACTTGGAATGATAGCCCTCATGTACAGTTCCAGGAACAATAACAGCAATTCCCATACATCCGTGATCAGGGCACCTACAGTCGTAAGTAAAGGAGGACCTATCAAACAGTGCCTTGAAGGCGTAGGTACATTCCACCCGATTTTGGCAGCGAGCAGGGGTTCGCTACTAACGGATCCAACTCACCGCAGTGACAAAGGGAACTGTGTTAAATCAATTCTGGTCAACGGTCATTCTCGCCTTGAGCGCGAACTTTTTGGAATGGAGATGCGCCACATGTTCCTACGTTCCTGAGGCACTTGACGTTCTAGATGATGAACCTCACCCTATATCAACCGAGTTCCTTTAGTCCAACGACCGTCAGACGGCATCCCTGCTCCAGTTCGCCCTTCTCTTCTACATCTACACCATGGCTGACCCTGAATACACACCATTGAATATCTTCAATAACAGGCCATTCAATGCCTGTTACAATTGGCTCAAGCCCGACGTACGCTGCTACAAGTACTTTCTATAAAATATACCCTAACATTTACTTGCACAGATACTTCAGTTCCTGCAAGACGTCACGGACGATCCGCAGGCATTCGGTGTCGACGATGCCGTTGTCGCGCAGGATCTTATCGAACTCAAGGACAAAATCATTGGACTCACAAAGTAAGTAAATTTGCTCAATATCAAACGGCTTTGTGTTAACGGAAATCATTCAGCTTCGATGGACCTGAATCTGTCTATAACGTTCCCAAACCCCGGCAACAAGCCCTTCGTACCAAACTTAATCAGGGCCCAGTGAATAAACCAATTCTCGTTCTGAATCCGACGAGCGAAATCCACTGGAGCGGGAACCACAATAAACAAAGATTCTTCCTCATCTACGACCTCCTAGGCGCTTTCCTATCACCCATCACTACCATAACGACTCAGCTAGAACCCACGGAGATCGCGAAGAAGTACTATCTCCCCCTCATCACTCTGTACGCAAAGTGGTGCACCTTGTTAGCGCTCGTGCCCCCAGGGGTCGCCAGCCCTTTCCATCCCACCATGGCCCAGGTGACATGGTTCAGGAAAGACGAGAAGTTATATTCATTCTTTGGTGCTAGTATGGCAGGATACGACAAGGGGCTCGCGGAATTCGTCAAAGTATTGATGCAGACACGCTACAACTACATGAACGCTTCAGGCCTGATTCCTACCGCTCCTATCGATTATACGAAGGATTACAACGACTCTCCAAAGAGAGGCGTTGGCCAAGGCGACGGGAAGGGTGGAACTAGGTTCGGCAACTGCAGTGAAACATACCCGTTTATCTATGTCCTGAGGTACGCCCCTCTCTTTTGCGAAGCAGGAGCGACAGCCAATATTGAGACTGTTTCAATCAGTGGCCTAGAAGCTCTCCCTGATAGGAGCTATGGCATTTCGGCCGAATTCGCGTCACTCTTTCAGGATAACCGCTACAATGTCTACAACGGAAGACCGTGTTGGGAGACTCCGCCAAATACACGCGCAAGTTTGTATGCACCTTGTGATAATTGCCAAGTGTTGCTGGCCAAGTGCAACGCACCTCTGAATAACTTCAAGCTCTTTCTTGTCTAGTATGGACGAATGAATGACTGGATGAAATTGTCAGCTTTAACTACATCCTGGTATCTCCCCTGTAATGTAGTATCGGGTATACGAGGGTTCTATGTTTCTACCCGCCATGCCGACCAAAGTCACTAAAGTGTTTATCGAGTATTACCAGTCGACCGTGATTTGGACTCAAAACACATGGTCGAAGGACCTCTTGCGAGCCTACATAAGAATTGCTCAAAGACCTATGTGAATAAAAGGAACCCAAGCGATGAACGGTTCACCCCGCTGACGTAGACGTTCGACAGCATCATGCAACGCTCCTGCAGCCTCCCTGCAGTCCGGCATTCGACCATCCCTAAAAGGTTGCTCGTACACATCCTTTGCCAACTCAGGCGCGATGCTGTCACGTATAGACCACATCGTTCCGATGACGCTCCCATAGCCCGCGAACAGCATGCCCGCAGCAAGGTGTACCGCCTCTTCCGAGAGCTCCGCATCACCCGTCGCAGTTTGGCACGCTGACAGGAAGGCGAGGCTACCAGCGGGACGAGAGAGTTGGATGATGTCCGATAACCGCAAACGAGGATTATCAGAAAGGCAGAGTCCGCTGTCTGTGGGACTCTCGAGATCTTGAACACCGTGAGATGCGAAATGGACCCAATCGAATTTCTCCATCCCATCGAGGACCTTCTCCACTATCCCGCTCGACTCGCGCAAAGTAACATTGGAGGATGAATTGGCAGTCTCTTTGATGTAGTCAATCTCTCTGGGTGCACCTGAAAGGTGAACTTGTCCATCTGAGGTTGGTTGTGAGACAGCGAGGAGGTGAACGTGGCCCGGGACGACGTTTCGTTGACGTGAGGGCGAAAGAACACCGACGGTGGGGACATAAGGCCTTGTTCCCCAGACCGAGATGTTCTGCGTGACTATTGGTGATATCCGGAATATGAGAGACCCCAGTCACTTCCACCCATCTAATCGCTTCACTGACTTTGCCATCTTCGAGGGATGGCACTCGTAACGATATCAGGCTATCCGTGCTCAGGTAAATCACGTCGAACAGCACAAATCAAGGCCCACCTTGAGCAGCGTCTCGCGGACCCATCGTACAACGGCCCGTCGCTCTCTGTGACAGTGCTCTCTGACGATGGGCTCAATATCAATCGTGCAGCGTACAACGGTGAGTTATCCTGCTTCTATACGCCTACGACACGATGACCATGGGGCACTTTGGACATGAAGACAGTCGGTCCGAAAAACCCGCTCGTGGAACACTCTTCACTGCCCTCCAGCGACACCTAGACAGCGATCGCATCGTCATTGTGGATTCACTCAACTATATAAAGGGCTTCCGATACCAGATGTATTGTGCGGCGAGAGAAGCAAGAGTCCGCATTTGCACGGTGCGTGTCTAGATATCCGCTGCCCGAAGCCAAAGCGTCGAAACAGGCGGTATTCTGACCATGGGAGAAGTAGGTATATGTGCTTACTCCACCAGACCAATGTCGAGAATGGAACAAGACACGAGATGACGGACGGACGTATGAGTCAGAAACGTCAGCCCCCCCGTTGTTTTGTCCAGTGGGTATCGTTCTGATATAGACTCTCCAACTCGTCTTGTTGTTTTTCCACTCGCAGGTTTGATAACCTAATCCAGCGGTACGAGGAGCCTTCATCTATGGTCCGCTGGGACTCGCCGCTCTTCACCGTACCCTGGACCGACTCTGATGTCCCCGCTGACGACATCTGGCGAGCCATCACAGAAGGCATCGTGAAGCCTCCAAATACAGGGACACAAGCTGTAGGTTTCCATCTCGCTGCATATCACGCGTTACAACCGTATTCCAATCACACCCATGATTTCTGTCTCTCATGCATTTCTTCATGTTTTTCTTTTCGTTCAGGTTGCCAAAGCGCCTACGGACGCGCTACGAACCCTTGAAAGCACCGCAACCTCACTGGTATCGACGCTCGTCTCCGCACAGGCAACCGCTGGCGCTCTAGGGGGCACGATCACCTTGGAGGTCCCTTCATCTACACCCTCCTCCCCGCTTAGACCGCGTATCACGCTCCCCTCGCGAAGCGTGACACTGTCGGAACTGCAAAGACTGAAGCGCCAATTTGTGGCAATCCATAAACGCGCGATTACGCTCGGCACGACTGAAAAAGGTGCTGTGGATTGGAGCGAGGAAAGCGTCGCGCAAAAGTTCGTGACATATCTCGAAGAAAATATGAAACCCTGAGACTGTATCTGACACATTACATTACACTGCAAGCAATCACCCGTGGTGAGATGGCGATCTTTGTCGATGTTGGTGTTACCAGTTTGAGGCATCATAGAAGCGTGACCATGATATCCTTCAGTTGAAAGAGCCGGTCGATCTTGGAGACGCGGCATCGGGTCCACGGTTTCTCAGATCTCGCGTTATCTGCTCGAAATTATCATTCCATGGCTGCAAGTACTGTGAAGCATGATTCCGGTCAAGTCACGTCGCTCAAAAGTTTAGCTCCAACAAAGCTCCAAGCATTACTGGTGTCACCCTATCCCCACTCGGCGGATCTTCAAAGCTTCAGGCTCGGGAAATGTGGTGGCGGACAACATCCCAACCTCGGGCTCACCATCGTCGATTTTCGGATGGGACACAGGCCTGACGCCACGTGGGATGTCACCCAGTGAACAGATCAAGCCTGTTGCCACTCCGTGACATGGGAAGAGAACTCGTGATACCGGGTTGGCACTCACCCTGTGTCAGAGCCAAGCCTCACTCACACCGCGGGCTGCTTGAGGTTGGGTAGGAGAGGAGAGCTGGCCTAGTATGCATTTCAAGAAGATCAGGGAGGGTTTATCGTCATCGATATCGAGCTCCCACACGTGACCAGAGTACTTGCGAATTACGACCTACTCCGGCGTTGGAGGGACCTTTGATCGTCAGTCAGGCCTCAGGACTCAGGAAACCAAAGGAAGAGGTCATCCACGTACCATCTCATCCAGTTTGTCGAGGCTCCAGTCTTCGTCTTCAACCTCGCTTTCGTACTCGTTTTGAAAAATCCTCTGGAACACCACAAGAGTGGCTAGCATGAGTGTGCATCATTATAATCATTGTGGCTGTCCATGACTGCTCCAACACCGTGGACGATCCTGATTGCGATGTTCAAGTTCGCTATACTGAGAGCATTTATCAACACTAACTCTACGACCGCACAGGACGTTTCTCTAGCCATTCCAACATATCCATCCTGGAACGCTAATGGGACAAACGCAAAAGTCAGTTCACGCCTCAGTACAATCCACCACTCTGTCGATTTCGGAAACTCACCTGAATCCAAGCCACAGATGCTCGGGCTGAATCCAATCCCTGTGCGAGAGAAAGATGGTATCGGGAGGTATCTCTCTCCTATATCTCTCCCGTCAAGCTCTGAAGTGCATACATTGGAGGAGAGAGAGGGTATACCTCGAAGAATTTGCTGACTTCTTGAATATCTTCATCCGTGCTCAAGGAAGTGAACGCGGTCTATGATCGTACAATATCATGACACAAATGTCCTTAAATTTATCTCGACAGACGCACCCTGATCATATGTTGAAATGCGAAACTGTTCTGGAATCGATCCTCGATCTGTCCTAGGTTGTTAGATACCACTCCGAGATGATGACAACATCGACTCAACGGTTTGGAAGTTACGCATGAAAAACTTGGCCAGGCCTCGTGCTATTGCATAGTTCATTCTCTGGTAAACAATGAAGTAAACGACATCGGGGCCCTTAGCCTTGGTGAGGATGAATTCTTCCAAATCTTCTTGGCACGCTTTGTCTTGAGTTGCACACATCGCGAATCTGTTGAAGATGGAGGGTGTGTAGACGGATGGAGAAACGGACATACATTGCTGTGAGGGCAACTGAGGATGAGGTCGTGACGTCTTCGTACAGACCTTTGACGAAATTATACTCTTCCACCCCACCATATTGGACGGCCTATACAGGATCTGATTTAAAACGATGACAGAATGATATCAGTAGATTGGTTGACTGACGGTCGTCGCGGCAATTTTGAACAAATTCGCTGGGATCCCTGACTCATCTTTCGTGGCCATGTAGGTTGTGAACATCTCTTTCAGAGTGTCCACGACGCTTCACCACAAAGTCAGCTCACTGTATAACGTACATATAAAAGCCAACTCACGCCTGATCGCCAGCTGCAGCTGTTTGTTCGATAGCTCTAGTCCGAAGTTGCGAGATATCGTAGGACTCGGAAGGCGAGTACTCGTAACCAAGCCTATCCACGATTGGTCTGAAGAGGCCCTGTACGGAATATGTAATCAATCTCAGTCAAAAGGATATGTGAATCGCTGATACTTGCCTTCCTAAACTCCTCCAAACCTCGATAAATTTCCTCGTGTTCATACCAGGTCCCTATGAGGTCACTCAAGTTCTCCGCCATACTGTCCCAGACCAAGACTGTCCGAATTCAACGAGTGTCCCGTGTGCGAATAGGGGAGACGCTCACACTCGCGCTCGTTTCTGAACATATCAACTACCGAAAGCGCACTGCTAATCGTGCCATGTCCGGACTTGGCAAGCGCCATGGTATCATGAACCAGTCCGATACGGTCGTTGAGGGAAAAGATCGTATCAACTTCAGCCGCTTCACGTGCAATTCGAGACAACCGTTCTGCAGGATAGACGACACGGTCTATAGTCATATTAGAAGCATGGTTGGGGACAGAGTGAAAGACGGGCACGCACAAGCACCGTAGGTCCCTGCATTAAGCTTGTAGTTTTTGCTAGTGTCAACAGCAAGAACCGTCTCGCGAGTACTGAGTACCACAGTATTGTCAACATATGGGTTTCCTGCAGAATCCGTGGTTAAGAGAGCAAGAGGGATAGTCCTGGATGAATCCGTAAGTCAATGGGCATGTAAAGACAACACGACACTTGCCAGACGGTCTGGTCGTCCTTGTCTTCCACAGGACCGCTCCCAAGGAAACGATTCTGGCGCACTTTGATTCCATCTGGCGTCTCTGTGATAGTGAGGACAGGGAACCCGACCTATCGATTCAGTATGAGTGGTGAATGGGATGTTTGGATCGGAACCAATCTGGCCATTTACTTTCATGACCCAATTCTCCATCATAGCCGAAATGTCGATCGACGGTCCACCGGATGCATCCACAGTTTTATTGATTGCATCCCAAAGGTCCCTGGTAATTGTGCTCCCGTATAGATGATCCTTGAGGTAGATCGATACACCTTCCAGGAATCGTTCCTGTCCAATGAAATTGTAAAGCATGCGGAGAACTACAACATATCAGCACTTCAAGCCGGCGTACGATCCATATAGTCCTACCAGAAGCTGCTTTGGAATATGACAACGCATCAAATATCTAACGGGAACGAGGTGACTTGCAAGTTCTTCCGCTTGAAACCTAGAAAGTTTGGAAAGCTTACTTGTCCGATCAACTTGGCATCTGGGCATGGGACTTCAATTGGATGGGAAGACAGTTTGGCATCGAGTTCGAGGGCCTTGTTCAAGTGGGATGTAATAAACCTGGAGTCTACCTTCCACTCAGGGTGAAGCCTTGATGGGAGTCAAATTTAAAACAAAATGTACGTCAAGGGATCTTACTTTTCTATGATACAATGGCCCAGTCAGGAAAGTTCTCAAAGACGTCATGGCTACATACCTAGACTGACAACCTCACCCATCTGGGACACCCAGTGAGGAAAGTGAATGAAACCTGAAAATGATGACATACAAAAGTTGCGAACCCTTCATTCAGATAGAGGTATTCCCACCACTCCATGGTAGCGATATTTCCGAACCTTCGAGGAGAGATTTGTGGAACAGATCGTTTATGTTATAAATCTTACTCACCACATATGAGCAACTTCGTGGGATTCGACCCAAGTGACACGTTGCATCGTCGTCAAATCGTCACGGGCGGGATTCAAGAGGAAGACGCTCGTATGTCCAATGATTAGCCCCCAATTCTCCATCGCACCCGGGTCTAAGTTGTGAGCCTACAATCTCTGTTCACGATCATTCAGAAGACTTGTGACTGTTAGCTTACCACGAGAGTGTCAAGTTTCGGAAGAGCATATTCGATGTTGAACAGTTGCTCGTAGATAGGAAGAACTCTCGCTTTGGTATCGAGCACACATTGAGCCTGACCGATGATATCCGGAGTTGCTAGGCGATTCTCAGTATATCAGCGTCGCCTGCAATAGCGGTAATTCTTACCATAAACACGTAGGGGTCGAATCTTCCCCGTCAGCGGGCTCCGGTATGTGGTCTCTAGATGAACGAATGGTCCATTTGCATACGCAACGAAGTATGTAGACATCTACGCCGATCAGTCTCAGAGTATATGAAGCTATACCGACAAGATGAACTCACCGGAGGAGATATTTGGAACTTGGTTATCTTCCATCCGTCCGTGCTGAGCGTCTTGAACAACTTTTCCAGTGCTGCATCGTCATGATTGCCAAGACCACCTTTGTAGACCTCTTCAGAAGCGACCGGCATGTTACTTAAATTGATGGTATCGTCACGAGAAATCATTACGATCGTGAATGTCGCCTTGAATGATGGCTCGTCCCAGCAAGGAAATGCACGTCGTGCAGCAGTAGGCTTGGACGTTACACGTGAGACAAACGACACTGTCAAAATAATGGCCAGCGAAAAACCAACGTACCGCAAAGTGAGTCAAGCTATACACCCCTTGTTCTCCAGCATGCTCAAAGGTAGACTTGAAGTACCCCCCCACATCTCCAGTCAACTTCCCAGAGAAGCTCAACGACAAAGTCGCGGTGGTGTTCGCGGGGAGGGTTGTGGAAAAGTCAAGAGTACAGCGTTCGGCATTGGTATCAAACGTCTTGGATGTGCTGAGCTGCGACGTCTTCAGATCGTCAGAGTGCAATGACGCATCGGACACCTCTAGGCCCGCTGCATTGAACACGAGAGAAGAGGTTTCATTCTTGACCTCCAATCTAGCATCGTGTCTGTATCTGAAACAAAATACGTTTCTACGAAGAATTGGCTCACCTGACGTTGACGAAACCTTGGAAGAGTTCTTTCTCGAGATCGGTCTTGATTATGAGATCATAATGGGTCGGCAAAACATCCTTGGTCAAGCGAAAGTTGCCTGCAATGCCGCCTTCTCTTCCGCTCATCCTGGTCGCGAAGAAGCACTCCGAGTCGTGAATACGACCTATCGTTTCCAGGTGGACAATATTAATGTGTGTGCCGTCAAAATACGCAGCACAAGTTGTATGAGCCAGAAGTATCTGGCCGACCCCAGTTCTTTTATCTAGTACTTATCTGCAACCAACTCTAGGTGAGTGAGTTGAGTGAATCCCATGACCGGTGGTCTAGTGACCGTCGCCGGATCATAGCGACTCGGAACCGGGAACTTCTGATCACCTGGACTTACTTGCTGCACGCTTTCCTACCTTTTCCAGTTATCTTGGGGCCCCTCAGTGGGAACAAAAACCAAATGCAGAACGTGTGCGTGATCGTTGATGATAGAGGGCAGTAGAGGACCATGAGTGGTTGGAGTCAATTCCGTTCCTGTGAGAGTTCAAATTGTTGGAAGCTAGGCGAATGTCATCGACCAAGTTCTCGAGTGAAGTAATGTTTACACATACTACATCCGTCCTCAAGAATACATATGGATACGGCTACAGGCATCTGAAAATGACAACTAGTAGTTGCGATACGCACATCATAGGGTAGTTGTGTATAAAAGAATATGTACTAATGACTCCTGTCCAATGCTTTCCGAGGATCCTCGCAAGTCATTCCCCAGGTCGTCCCCCTCCCCTTGCCTTGAGTATGTCCCCAAGACCAGTAGCCTTCATCTCGACGACACCAAACTCGACGAGCGGAAAGGAACCGTCGTCTGGCCACGTATGCGATGACGGTCCCGGGGCCGGACTCGTGTCGTCACTCTTCTGATGCGCAAGTGAGTCGAGGGCGTCGACACCGTTTTCCTTGTCGTTGTCGCTGACAAACGATGAGCGAGGCGCGTGGGCGTCGGGCATCGAGATGAGAACACAGACAGAGACCGACCCCGAGTCCTCGTCTGTGCTGGAGCCTACGTTAGGGGACGCAGTCGAGTCATGGAGCGGTGATCGAATTCCAACGAGATTTGTTTGGGAGGGTCCGATGGGGCTTTGCGACTGTAAGGGAGTTGGTGGACCTGGAGAGCGGGATGAGAAAGGTGAGAGGGAACGTGGGAGACGTAGATAGGAGAATATCGATGGTCGTTGTTGGGGTGAAGACGGCGTATCAGGGGATGAGGACGGAGACTCGGACGTAGGGAGAGGACTTGTGACTTGTAGTGCTAATGGCTGTGGGAACGAAATCGGGAGATCAGAGTTGGTTGTCAAAGGATGACATTGACGGAGGGAGATACATAAGTGATTAAGGTGTGGGCGTGTAGGCGACATGACGTACCGTTATTGAGGACCAGAAATGCGAGTTTAGGCATTTTGTCTCATTGGGGCTCAAAAATATCTCTCGTAAAACTGGTTTAGCACCCAGCCGCCCAGAGCGATGCAACGGTCCTGCAAAAGACATGGGAGTAAACAGGCCGGGTCCGGTGAAGGCCGCGTGGTCAAGGTCTACAAAAAGACCATCGGCGATTGCTTGCTGGAGGCGCGCTCTGTAGCGCCTGCGCAGAATGTACGATCTGACGAGCAGTGATCCTGAGAGGAGGAGGAGGATCAGGATTGTCGCGAGAAATGTGACGCTTGTCGCGTTGAGCATCATTTGTCAACGAGTTGGCCAAGTTGCCACGGAGAGAGGGTCAACTCGGACATCCAGGGGCAGTGTGAGAGATCTAAGACGTACAGATATAGCGTCGAAGTGTCAGTCCCCTGTGGAGACCCCGTGACAGGTGTCTCCGTGCTTGAAACGGGACTGTCGGTACTAGTGACAAAGGACGACAACGATGCGCTCGATGCCATGCTCGACGTGGACGACGTTGACGACGACGAGCTCGACGGTGCCGACGACGACGACGAGGTAGACCCAATGGGATGGCGCTAATTACGTAATGATTGATTGATTGCTGTACCTGTGTAATAAAACTTGACCAAGATACGATCGGTCCTTTCTCTCCCAGTCAACCATGTCCGACAACTCGACTACCCCGACTCTCCCAAATTCACTCAATCTTCCCCCTCATCTATCCGCTCAAAAGTATTTCTTTGTCTGCACGCTCACCGTCTTGGCTTGGGACACACTCGTTCTCACACCCAGATCTTACAAGCTCGGTCGCACAAAGTCCTGGCCAGCTCTCAAGCTACTCTACTATTTCCTTCAGATATGGGTTCTCGCAGATTATATCGTCACAGGTGTGTACAATACCCCACTTGTTGAGCGCTCAAATCAATTTTCTTCAGGCGCCCTGTTTTTCTCGACGTCGGTCACCCAAGTGCCCAGTTGTCTTCGTTTCTGGCCATATGAGCCCATCTGTACTGCCATTCTTCTTTTCGCTGCATCCACTGTCCATGTCATCCGCGTCACTGCCATTCACAACCACTCTCCCAAAATTCGCTCCCTCCTCCTCGCACTCTTGTTCGTTCAGGTGGTTGTCACAGGCGTTTGCTGTGGTTTCTACCGCTCGGTCCATCTTCTTGACGGCCAAGGTTGCATTGCAGGCCCTCTCCGCAACCAGAGTTGGGTCGGCATTTACTGGCTTGCCCCCACCATCCTGTACGCAACCACCTTTTCTCTTGCCGTGATACGTTCCATCCAGACCCTTGGTTCCAAGCCTCTCACCCCTTGGCGTCTCATGCTCAGGGACAACCTCAACCTTTATGGCGCCATCCTCATCGTCAACCTCGTCAACGTCTTCTTCTACTTTATCATGACTCCCACCGGTTATGATGATCCCATCAAGACGATCGTATCTAGTCTGGCCGGCGTGCTCACAGCAACCATGACTATGCGTATCATCCTCGGTGTTAAAGGTCCTCTTCAAAACGGTGGTTCCTTCACCGCCAGCGGGTCTGGCAGTGGAATGAGTGGCACGAGCGCTAGTCTCAGCGGAACGGGCGTCGGCGTCGCACGGGCACGTGGTGCTCCCACCTACACTATTGGCGACATCCACTCACAGAAGAGGAGCGCCGCTCCTGGCGTCGGCTCCAAGGAAAGGGGTCAATGGGACGTGGACAAGCAGTCAGTCGATGCCGTTGCTGGGGGTGAAGCCAAGGTGGTCCTCCCGCTCGTGGGAGAAGACAACACGGACAGTCATCCAAGGGTTGGTGTGCAGATCACGGTCGATCATCAGGTCGATTACGATGAGGTGCCAAGACGGGGATGATTGTTCGGGTCTCTGGATTACCCGTGTTCTGGGGAATCTCGACTGGTGTGGAAGAAAATGCCAAATGACCTCATCTTGTTTCCCCCCTGTTTTTATTTTCTTCCGCTCTATCTGCCACTAGAAATAAATTTAATCCGACTTATCAGCTTATCCCCCTTCGCTCCCAAGATGATTTTTTTTTCGATATTCGCATCTTGGATCTGGTGTCGGTTGCCTGCTTTTGATACCTTCTCGCTTACTACTCTACGCTCCCTTGTCTCATTCCCCCGGATTCCCGCTCTGTCTACTCTGAGCCACGTCTCCAATTTGTATGTACAATATCAAGATTCCTCTTCGCGAATCTGTACCTGCGTGTAACTTCATATATTGTCGATACAGTGGATTTTCAGCGAGTAAAAAAATATTTATTGACCAAGACTCGACCCAGAGTACAATCGGTGCTTCAAACCATGGGGCCATTGGCAATTGCGAGGTCACATCTGAAATTCGGTATTCCTGCCAAGAACCTGCCAGAGTCTACAGTATCGAAAGGTTTTACGACTTTCACGCTACGAGTTATCGTGATCATGACGATTCAAGCAGCCAGTAAGTAAGTCGTTAAATCGCTGTCCTTCTGAAGAGTATTGTTACTTGCTACGTAATTGTGTCAATGAAGAACTTCGACAATGATTTCATATTCTGTTGTACCCCTTTCACTCCGATCCCAGTAGACATGTTACTTACCGGATATATATCAAACGGGAGGTTCTTCGTACCACTCATAGCTCTCCCGTTCCTCTGACCTCACTGCGAATCACAATGGCTCACGGTATTCAGATAACTACGGCCTGTTTGAATGGTATCATCGCATTCTCTTTGCTCTATGGTATGTCCCTAACTATGCAACTATGGCCGTTCCCAGCTTACAGGTTTTTCGTGACAGGGATTTATTTTGACCTCTTCCTCGGGAGTCTTTATGTGCTCGTCTACAGGAAGAGAACGAGAAAAGTCAATTATGTCATTCTCGGCGGGACAATCTTGCAGTTCGTTTTGATCACAATCTAGTCTGTTGCACTCTCATTCCTCGAGACTTCCCCCCCCTAACCAGTTTGTTGGTGCAGCTATGGAATTCGTTGGTATCGAATATATACGGCATTTATCACGAACGGGAACCAACCTAACGGACCACTTCTGTTCTTTGCCAAGCTAAATGACTGGTGAGTTTGGCTCTGCATGAGAATGCTCTCTATAGACATGCTTTGCAGGCGGGAGGTTTCCACCTTAATTATCTGGGCGATAACCAGCGCACTTGGGGATATCATGTTTGTAAGCCATTTCTTGACAGGACCACACTCCCCTCCGGATAATCGAGGTCGTAGATCTATCGGCTTTACTTTGTCTGGGACAGACAATATCTACCTTGTGTCATTCCGTTCATATTATTGATAGGAAGTCTGAGTGCGATCTCTCTTTCGAATCATTATCCATCAATTTCTGACCAGTTTTGCAGCTGCGACGACCGGTCTGTTCGTTGTGCTTAACAAACGACTCACAACGGACTACACGACCTCGCTTACTCATTGGGGCACGGCAGTCCTCAGTTTCAACTTGGCTCAGAACATCCTCGTCACCCTACTCATCACTGCTCGGATCTGGAGGGTAAATATCCGGACCGCGAAGCTCATTAGCGGGAGCGGTCTTCGGTCGGTCACCATTATCCTACTGGAAAGCGGAGCATTTTACAGTTCCTCCGTTCTCGTCTTCCTCGTGGTATGTGTCATTCCCGCTACCTTTTTTTTCGATAGTATCTTATTTAACTGATATAATCCCTTGCAGATTTTCACGATTCAGAGTAATGCGGACATGGTAAGGCCTTCGCCGTTGAAAGTTTTTGCCACTTTCCAACGTAACTTCACCCACAGATCATGGTAGACATCGTCTTGCCTATCATGGGCATCACATTCAACCTCATCATCGGTTCGTCGTTTATTTCTCGTGTCCCCCCGATCCACGCTAAAAACCGTTCCATTATAGTCCGCGTCTATCTCGGGCTCTCCAGAAGCGGGTATACTGTCGATCAGACCGCCGGGACTCTTACCCATCCAACCAGCGGCATGACCTTTGCTCGAAGTACCAGAGGGGAGAAAACCAACACTCATTTCGTCGATGGAACCTCCGGATCCGAACCTTATCCCCTCCGAGATCTTGCGGAAACCTCCACATCTCATGATGACACCGAAATACGGACTGCTTCAGGTTCGTACGAGTATCCGTAGGTATAGGTTTCGTTGGATCGGTTTTTTTTTTCTCTCGCTGTAAATCAATCCTGTTGACGGGTCGTGAGTCGACGATCTGAGATTTGCGGTTTGGATGGACTCGGCGTTTGGGATTAATGATTCGGACGCGGACGGGGCATACCCGTGGTCACTTGGGTCATTTTCCGTGACGAACGGGAGGTTGGTTTTTGGACATATTAGATGTCTCGTAGCAGAAGCTGATACTGGTGGGTGCATAGGTATAATGAGCGCCCAGTCTAGTTTGGTTGCTTCTGATTGCTCGTCGTGTACTTTTTTGTGGGGAGGGGCAACCAACGCCCCCGCCAAATCTAAACTCTGCACGCACTTTCTCGTAGGCCAAAGATTGGTGAAAGAAACATGGTCGTACATCACTACAGACTCGACACATTTATTTTGGCGAATCGGTTGCAAGGAGAGAGTGGTATGTAAATGGTTTCATTCTTCGAAGCAGATTTTTGAATAGGGTATCATTTCCATGGAGTTTTGCTAACGCTTTGAGATCAAGTAATAACGACTAGCTCGAGCTGTGATGATTTCCAAATTTTGGATGGAGGGGGGGGGAGGGGGCTCACATCTACAATTGAGAATCCTAAACACCTCCCTCTACGGACTGCGGAAACAGCCAAAAAAAAAAGCCATTCCTATGTCAGATCGTCGACCCATCACCCGGTTTACAGGAAGCCAATCCGACGTCTAGGCATAATCGTACGAAGTTGTCACAGTCGGTACTTTATTGTCAATCTGGGTGTCCGCGAAACTGTGAAGGGGATAGCCCTGGGAGGTAACACTGGCCTGGACGAACTGAATGGTGGTATTCTTTACTCTGGAGGTGCTGTGCATTGTCGTGTCTGTGGTAAGGCCGAGACCCATACGAACTAGAAATGAAAATGAAAATGTCTGTTTGAACGGCGATGAAAGCAAGCTTGAAATTAATACGAACCTATGATGAGGTTGAAAGTGATGCCCATGATTGGCATGACCAAGTCCGTCATGATCTGCAGATGAAGCTATTTTTAGGACGAGAAAAGCGCGCGCAAGGTAGTTGAAGACATACTAGCGCCACATTGTTTTGACACACATAAGTCTACAGGAGATCGAATCAGCTATATTAGAGGAAGTGGGAATGGCACATACCACGAGGAAGACGAGTACAGAGGAGCTATACAGTGCTCCACTTTCCAATAGGACAATGATGACAGACCAAAGACCGCGTCCGCTGGTGAATTTCGCACTTTGGACATTGACTCGCCATATGCGAACAATGATGAGTAGAGTGACGACGAGGTTCTGAGCCAGGTTGAAACTGAGGAATATCCAGACCCAATGAGTAAGCACGGTCGTGTACACCGTCGTAAGCGGATGGTTAAGAACGACGAGCAGGCCGATCGTCGATGCTATGGAGGTGATCAATAATCGAGAAGTAACGGACACGAAGAATTCAACATACTCAGGCTCCCTATAAGCAACGCAAGCGGCAGAAGACAAGGAACAATCCGACTGTCCCACACAATGAACAGTCGATAGATCTAACCGGTCGATTAGCCATGCAAGAATGTGATTCCTGAGCTAAAGAATGCTAACAAACATGATATCCCCGAGCGCGCTTGTCATCGCCAAGAAAGCCGAGCTAGAGATTTCCCGCCTGCAAGAACGTGAATAACACAGAATACTTGCTCAAAATTCAATACAAAACACACCAGTCATCGAGCTGGGCAAAGTAGAGAAGAGGTCCTTGAGGCTTATCCCCGTTCGTGATAAAGCCCGTGTATATTCGATCCCAGCGAAGTCCGTAGCTGAGAGACCAGGTCGTTAGCAGATAATAAATATCGCTGTGTGAGAGCATAACAAACCAGACCGTGATCAAAACGAATTGCAAAATGGTCCCGCCAAGGATAATATAGTTCACCTGCCCTGGCCGCTTCTTGAAGTAGAGGACATAAACACTCCCAAGGAAAAGAACAAAATATATTCCTATCACGAGGAAGTTCGTGAGCCGGTTCGATGAGGAGTCGCGAGACTGGGAAACTCACCATAGAAGAAAGAGAATGTGATGAGACCAGTCAAGAAGGCTGTAGTGATGCTAATGTTAGGAGGAGCCATCACTATGATGACTCTCAGAGCGAAGTGAGGGAACGGGTGAGCTGTTGCGGGGCCATTTCGTCTAATATATGCCTCGGCCCTGGGGGTCGTATGGTGAGTGTGAACTTTGAGTCTTTGACATTGACCCCGCACTCAGACACAACATGCATATGACGGCATGACGGAAGTCTAAGACTCTAATGGAAGCAGCCACGCGGAGAGAGCGACACTCCCGACGGACGGCGACTTGCCCAATCACTTGGCGCTCGCAGGATGATACGACCTCGTCACGATGAAATGCACCGTGACTGTGGTTGAAATCTGAAACCTACTCAGTTGCCCCACTAATTACTTAGATCCCCTGCGAAGGTTGCAGAGGAACAGGGTCAGTGACGAAGACATATTGCTTGATTCAGGTTCGCTTGCATTCTTTCGTGGTTACCACTGCTGCCACTGAGAGTGGGCCAATGCAGCTCAAGTGCGATCGTGTGTGGTCACCGTCAACGATCAGTGGCCTAAAGCTGGCCAAACAGATGTCGTAGAGACTTTTTTTTTGACAATGTACGGTATGAGAAGGTCGGAACTTGGCAGTTGAGTTGAATCAAAGTGTTCAGTTCACAGGCCTGTCACTGCTTCACCGCTACGTGTATGACAGGCGGTCACCAGACTTGGTCCCGAAGTGTTCATGACCCCTGTGGTTCACCAGTGGACGAAGTAAGTTATGTGCATTATCCATCAAGGTGGGGAAAACCTTGCCACTGACTCATCAGGACGACCAGCTAAGTAATGTCGTTGCCAGGTGTTGACTGTCGCTGAACCTGTCCAGAGTTTGAACAAGTTCTCACGGCGAACTCGACTTGGTTGGCACAACGACTGAAGCTGAAGCGCTGAAGGGTTGAAATCTAGGTCCATTCCGTAGCCGATAATCGGCTATACAAGAGCGGAAATCCACTTACAATGTAGGAATGACGATGGTTGAAACAGACTGTATAAGAGGTGTGTGTGTGTCAAGTCCCACCGTATCACCCCGTATCTCCAAGTCCTCTTTCCTGCTTTTTCCTGCGATATCATGGACTGGCAAACAGGGTTAATTTCAGGAGCATCCGTTGCTACCCTTGCCGTTTGGTTGTATCAAAGGCAGGCAAAACCAAATCTCCCACCACCCATTCCCGGTCTTCCGTTGCTGGGAAATACCTTGCAGCTAGTCGACCTGACTCACTTGAAACTCGACGAGTGGAAAAATCAGTATGGACCCATTTACTCGTTGAATGCGCTCGGTGGTATTATCGTGGTCGTGGCGAATGCAGCCATTGCATCAGACATCCTTGACAAAATGTCGGCTGTCACTTCGTCTCGGCCTGATTGGATCATGGTGAGTGGCCTTCCCATGAACCTCAAGTTCCACTAAAGATTCTCTCAGGCAAGCGAGCTCATGGGAAGGACCAACCTACTATCTGCTCAAGGGTACGGAAACAAGTAAGTCCCTATTTCGATTCAGAAACATTGCATGTGCTCATTATGTCGCGAGATGGCGCAAGCATCGGCGTGGTGCCCATGAAGCGCTTCATTCTGCAGAGAACTTCTATTCAGTGCAAGAGCACGAGGCACTCCTTCTTGTTCGTGACCTCGTTTCGGGACCGCTGAAAGACGACCTTGAGCTCAACTTGCGTCGGACTTCGGCGTCTACGATTTGGCGAGCCACGTACGGTGGTCCTCCGTTGAAGATCTTGGGTGAGAAGAATTTGGATGAAATCAATTACCTCGCGGACCGCTTCTTGGAAGCGCTCAGTCCTGGAGGAGGTATCGTGGACCTGATTCCAGTGCTGAACTACCTGCCAACAAGCTTAGCACCATTCAAACAGTAAGTCTTGCATCCTGCCATCAACCACCGGCTAAGATTGCACAGATATGCCAACAAATTCTACGCTCGCGCCAATGCATTCTTCACGGGCTTAGCCGAAGAAGCTATCCAACGCAAGGTAAATACCTTGACACGAGGCGTTCCCTTTGATCCTGAAGAAGTTAATTTTTCTCGCAGTTTGTATCTGATGATCCCTCGAAGCTCAACTTCTGTGCGGCGCTGAATGATCGCAAAGAGCAACAGGATCTTTCGGACGAAGATGTTGCTTGGATCAGTGGTATGATGTTGTGAGTAGGTCCCCTTGCAAGTATACGCAGGCATTGACAATTTTCGTTCTAGCCTTGGCGGCGCAGAAACGGTGGGCGGGTTTCATATTCAGCTATGTGCGGCACTCATTCTGATGTAGAGTTCAACGGCACTACACTACTTTATCCTTGCAATGATCCTCAACCCGCATGTCAGTCAAAAGGCTCACGAGGAACTTGACCTTCACGTGGGAGATCGTCCGCCAACGTTCGGTGATCGTGACCGCTTACCGTACATCGAAGCGATCGTCAAAGAGGTTCTACGGTAGGTATCACTCTTCCAATACCCCAGCACTCATCTGCTACGTTTTCAGATGGAGACCTGTCGTGGCCATCGGTGCCCCTCACGTGGCAACCGAGGTATGAATAAGGACTTGTCTTTGTTGTGTATCTGTTTCTCATCGTTCGTCACACAGGACTTTACTTACAAAGGGTATCTTATTCCGAAAGGTGCAATGGTTCTGAACAACCTCTGGTTCGTACGCAAACTCTACCTTTCCTCGACAAGAACTTATGCTGAGTTTGAAGGTCCATCACGCATGACCCAGCACTATTCGACGACCCGGATGCTTTCATGCCTGAGCGCTTCATGGAATCGGACGGCGCAAAGGTACGGGAACCCGGCGTGAGGTATGACGATCTGTCCTTCGGATACGGTCGTCGGATCTGCGTTGGGAAACACGTGGCTGTCAATTCCCTCTTCATCTCAATGGCAACGCTTTTATGGGCATTCGATTTCCACAAGGCGGTTGATGCGAACGGCAACGAGATCACGCCTTCTTCGATGGAATTCCATAACACTGGAGGGAGTGTGCGGTCGAAGCCTTTCCCTTTCAAACTCGTCGCTAGGTCTGCGCGGATTCTCGAAGGCTTGCACGACTTGTGATCATATCATGCACGGGTCTTCTTTCTCGATATCTCACACTGCTTTATACATAGGTTATTGCTTTGGATATACGTATAATTACTCTGTGCTATGCTATGTTCGTGTCCTTGTTCTTGAGATCTTACAAGCGAACAACTGTAGTGTTTTGGGGATCGTGTGGTACGACCCGGCAATGGAACGGGCCCTAACGGGCCGGGTCAGGACTACCGTACTACAACCCCCATCATCCAGTAGGTATGTCAACCCTTGAAGCAGGTTGGTGTTGCCAGATGACCCGAGTCCGATCGTGCAAACTGCTCACCTCATAGATGTAGAGCTAGAGCCCATATCATCGCAAGAAATGGGCCCTATCATGCACTCCCCAAAAGCTGAAAACGAAATGCATGCACTACCCCCAAACAATCCTTGTGTGCCTCCAACAGGCGACACATGCTATATCAACAACATTCCACCGGAACTCCTTTCGCGCATCTTCTACGTCGGTGCTTTAGACGACGGGAGTGGGGAAGATGATGACGATGATGACGAAAACGGCGGGGCGGATCCCTCGATTGAGGGAGGCCCCGAACAGGGAAACGAGAGCGGGGAAGATGACGATGACGAGGTGGCAGACGACGAGGAGGATCAGGAAGAGGAAGAGGTAGAAGAAGAAGAAGAAGGCGACGATGAAGAGTGGTCAGACGTTGATCAATCGTCCGATCGCGATTCTTCATCGCCTTCGTTTCAGACCGTCGTTTCCCATGTGTGTCGTCACTGGCAGAATGTCGCCCTTTCTACCCCTGAGCTCTGGACGACCATCAACGTCCCTTCCAAGGCCCGTCCGCCGTACAAGAAGGTCTCGATTCTGTTGGAGCGCAGCAAAGCCCACCCAATAGATATATTCATTGACGACCAGGAATACGACTATGACCCGCGAGGCAACCCACGCGCAGGGGATAACCTCAAACCTTTATACTCTTTGCTCGTTCCCCACGTGCAACGCTGGCGCTCAATCAAAGTCATATCCTGCTCATATCTTGCCATATGCGCATTCCTCAGCGCGGTATCTGCTCCGTCCGTTCCTGCCGCTTCTCAGCTCGCCGCCCTTGAATTATACCACTATACAGGCGCAGACGTTGAAGGCGCTCAACCCAAGCTGTCGACCGATTTCACTCTGTTCGGGGGTTCAGCTCCTAACCTCACCAAATTATCCTTACAAGAAGTCCATCTCGACTGGAATCAGCCCTGGATCGCTTCCGCCTCCAACCTCAGATATCTCAAGCTGGCGGGGCAGAGAAAAGAGGTTCGCCCTACTTGGGCCCAGTTCGCCACCATGTTGCGTGGTGCTCCACAACTCGAAACTCTCGTCTTATTCCACTCGGGACCATCAGGAGAGCCCACCCAATGGGCCTTCGAACCGACTCCCGGGGGGTCGACCCGGGATCTCAACGCTCCAATTCAGCTTCTCAACTTGACCCATTTCGTCCTCGTCTCTGATTCACCATCGCACGCCATCGGATTCCTCCCCAAATTCTACATGCCATCCCTAAAAAGTCTAGCCCTCGACCTCAATCGGGGCGACTACACCGATCTGATCTATCAACTGGCCGGACCAGCCACCTCACTATACCCTCTCTCTACTCAAGAACAACCGCGCAGCTTGTTGAGCAGGCTTGAAAAACTCAAAATTCCCAGAGTTACCTGCCGCAGCGATGCGGTAGAGACTCTATATGGCGAACTCCAGAATCTCGAATCGCTCGAGATCTCGCCGTGATTTGTTCTTCCGCGGTTCGTCGATCTTCTCTGCCAACCTTGCACGTTACCGGGCCGCGGAGATATTTGGCTGCCTAGACTCAAATGTCTGTGGATCTCCAATGCCCCCAGGGAGATCACCGGGGATAACACCGGGGATCATATCCGTCGAGTAGTTCAAAAGAGAAAGGATGCTGGAGTCCCACTGAAAGAATTGCACGTAGCGCGCGAGTGTGATGTGGGCGACGACAACGTGGAGTGGTTCAGGGCGAATGTGGAGACGTTCGCCTTTTACGGGCCAAATTACAGTGAGCAGGGTTATTAACATCGACGATGAGGGTGGTGAATGGTCGGATGTGGATCGAACGTTTACCTGGGGCCAGGGCATGTTTATATGACTATAGTTGTGCAAAAAAATCAAATCGGTGGTCGTTTCGATGATTACCGCCATTGTCCTCAACTATAATGATGATAGCATCTTTATCTGCTTGGATGTCAGACATTCAAGTGATATTACTTGTGCGTCCATTGAGCCTTGCGCTTCTCCAAAAAGGCTGAGAATCCCTCGACATGATCGGCGAGGCCAAACGTGGCATGGTATATCCTGGATTCGAAATGCAACCCGTTCTTCAGCCCGAGGTCCTCAGCTAGAACGTGTCAAGCTGCCGCCAAAACTCGTCGGATCCAACGAACACACCTGCGTTCACAGCTTCTTTTGCCATCGCCACGACAGGTTCAGAGTAGCTCGCCATCTGCTGTGCATACTCTATCGCACGCGGAACCGTTTCCTCAGTCTCGAATACTTTGGCCACGAGGCCGGCAGCTTCAGCTTCTGCAGAGCTCATGTTCTCGCCGGTCAATATCATATGCATTGCCTGTATATCGATCACTGAGACGTGCTTTTACGCTAAAGTGACGGTGAAAACAAGGCACCTTTGATTTACCAATGGCACGAATGAGACGTTGAGTACCTCCAGCTCCAGGAATCGTGCCGAGTTTTATCTCCGGCTGTCCGAAGACGGCTCCCTTGCCAGCGTACAAGACGTCGCACATCATTGCGAGCTCACATCCGCCTCCTAGCTAGCGATGGTCGTCAAGCGCATGAGGTAAGGCAGTTTGGGGTAAGATCCGCCCCAAGAAAGTGATGTACCCACCGCATACCCGTCGATCGCCCCGATTATCGGCTTATGTATAGATGCCATTCCATCGTTGAGGTTCTGGAGATAATCGATCTTGTAGGCGCGGACGAAGTCGAGCTCTTTCTGCTCCTTGATGTCGGCACCAGCTGAGGGGTATGTTAGAGCTGTGAGCAGGTTTCAGACTTGGATGTCGTATTCGATGTACCAACCGCAGAATGCTTTGTTGCTCCCTGTGATGACGATCGCGCCGATGTTGGAATTATTGTCATAGGATCGAAGCGCAGCGAGGAGTTCGTCGATCAACGTCCCGGAGAGGGCATTCAAGGCCTTTGGTCGGTTCAGGGTGATGATCCCGACACGACCTTCCTCCCGGGTCAAGATGGTAGGCTCAGACATGTCTCTGTGCCAGAAATTTGTTAGTTGGAGGTTTCAATACGACTGACGCGCTCTTCCGGTACTTGAAGGTCATCTCATGACAGAGTTCGGAGTTCGCTTCCGAACCCGGACTCCGTCTCCAAAACCGTCCCCTTGGAGGTCACTCAGGCTTGAACTGCACATCCATACATTTACTGTAATTTCTCGACCAGCTCGACCAACAATCTGCGATACAGAGGATAACCACTATGGTCTTTCCATCAAGTCTACTGCCGACCAGTTTGTCTTTGCAGCCACATCCGACAGCACGCGACAAGGCAGTAGCGACGTGTCTGCTTCCTGCGGGAACCACCATCGTTTCTGTCCAATCGTTCACAAGCTTGCTTCTTCCAAAAGAAAAAGGTCACAGATGTGACTTTTGCCTTTCGCTGGCTTCACAAGGCACAGGTCACCTCCGGAGGTGTTCGGGATGTGCCTCCTACTGGTACTGTGATTCCAAATGTACGCACGATCTGCGAAAGCTTGAGTGATGTCGACGACCGACCACGTTCGATTTCCTTGTCAAGGTCAAAATATGCACTGGCCCACTCACAAGAAGTATTGCAAGAATATCAATCAATTTTGTGCATCTCGCCAATACGAGCAACTTGAGGGTCACGAAAAGCTGGATGCCCTTCTCCTAACCCATTTACTCGCCGAGATTTCTGCAAGGGCCACAGAGAAGCACGATGAAGACGACTCCGCCCTCTCGACATTCATGTCATTGTTACCTGGACCAGCCGAGGGGAAGTATACACCTCCTCCATGTCCTCTATCGACGAGTCAACGCCCGAGACTAGCAGCCGAAGACCTATTTTCACGTTGTGGGAACAACAACTTTTCCATCCACAGCCATCTGACAACCATCGCCCATGGGATCTTTCCTCTGGCGAGCCGTCTTTTTAATCATTCTTGCATCCCGAATGCAATCCCCAAGTACAGGATCGTTCCAGCGCAACAGGTGTCTATGGAAGTCGTTACAATTCGTGATATAGCGCCTGGAGAAGAGGTAACTTTTATCCTTGTTGGATATGTTCAAAAGATGGTAACAACCTCCAGGTATGCATTCCTTACGCGGACCCCGCCCTCGTGGAAACTCGCCAGAAAATATTCCAATTCACTTATGGCTTCACATGCAATTGTTCGTCATGTACAGTTTTCAAGAGACTTGATCTATCATCTTCGGCTCCTGAAGGCGACCAACTCACTTCACTCGGGAAATTCCTTTGCAATTTTATCTTTCCAGATCCAGGACCTGATGGGATCCGGCTTCCCGAATCCCCGATAAACCTCGAGACAGTCCCTCGTGAAATCCATTGTATCTTCCGCGAAGCTTCTCTCACAAGCTTGTGCGAATCTTTCAGTGTTTTGTCGCATGAAGGACCGTTCGAGTCTGCCTTAGAAGTTGGCCTGGTAATTCTTGCTTTTTACTGTGTCATCTATCCACCGAATTACCCTCAAATCGGTATGTTTCTTGCTAATTTCCCTCGATGATGTGGGTTGTTTTCAGATGAACCGACTAGCTTACTTTCTTGTTCGCCAGGGATGCACCTGCTGGAAACGGCAAAGACGGCTTGGAATGCCTTCGTTACGCTCGGAGATGAAGATTCTTCTGCAGACTCTGCGGGATTGAGATTGCTGGCACAGACTCGGGCATATCTTCGACTCAGCGGTCAGGTTTGGGAGGTGATAGGGTCTGAAGGAGATGAAGGAGGTCCGTTAGCGGAGATTCAAGTCCTGGAGCGTCTGTTGAGCGAACAAGGGTCGCAATGATTTGGAGTGTTGTTAGCCAGCCGATAATCTGGTGCGGCAATATATAATTTGCCAGGTATTTCAAGACGCTTTGTGTGTCATATAGATAGGGGATATACTGAAATGGAATTAGTAGCTGAGTCAGCAGTCCTCGTTCGACGTGGCCTCCAACCTTCTCGGGGTCTGACCAGGTCTGACCGGTCAGATATCAGACTGGCAAGCACGACCCGAACTCATACTTTGTGCACATACCAGCTCGGGGTTGCAGGGAAAAACATGGACGCATGGGTTATGCAAGTTCCACCAATTACGCGCGCCTGGCTGGCGCTCTCGGTGGCAACAAGCCTGGCAGTTGTGCGTTCCCTGTTTCTAGCCAGACTCGGATGAGAAGCTGATGGTAAATGTCATGCTTTTACAGCAATGTCAAGTCGTTACGCCGCTGCAGTTATACTTTTCGTTCAAGTCTGCATTTACTAATGCGCAGGTTAGTCTGCTCGTGACCCTCGGATGGGTAGCTAGCGAGCTGATGTCCATCGGTCTGGAAGCCGTGGCGTATGCTAACTACGTTTTTCTATTTCGGACCGCTTTCTTTGGAGTTAATATTTCATCTGTTCTTTTTGTGAGTTCTTCCGACCCGCTCGTATTATCTTGGCTAATTTTTGCCACAGTATGCGGTATAGTCGAATGTTAGAGGAATCGTCATTCGCGAATAGAAAGGCGGATTACCTCTGGCTACTTCTTCTGTCGTCTCTTATGCTTCTTGTACGCTCGTTTCATTTGAGTTGGAACATCGCTAATAAGGTATTTTAGGCGCTTTCGCCGCTAGTCAACCTTCCGTTCCTATCCTCTTCTTTGGCCTTTGTCCCTATATACATATGGTCCAGAAGACACCCATCCACGCCAATCGCTCTCTTCGGCATCTTTACCATATCTGCACCATATCTCCCACTGGCGCTTGTTGCCTTGTCCTGGGTCATTAGCGGTACATGGAAGGCTGCCGCGGGTGACTTGATTGGATGTGCAGTCGGTCATATCGGCTGGTTCTTGAGGGATGTATGGGCGAGGGAGATGATTGGAGGATATACCCCACTAAGCGAAGCTCCGGAGATTCTGTGAGTGATATCGTGCTTTCTCTCACCGTGTCGTTTTCAGTCGCTGACCGTCCATCTAGGAAGCGAATATTCGGAGATGTTTGACAACGGCATTTGCACTGTAACAGTACCGCAATATAGTGACTTTTACTTCTACGCTGATAAGAATCGTGGACTCATGTCCCACTACCGGGAAACAGAACTGCGGTAAATAATCGATCTGCAACTTGTCAGATCTAGGGGTTGTAGTTTCGCCCAGCATGCTTGCTGGTATTCTACATCAGTGGCCGAAGTCTCGCACCATCGCACCATAATCGGTAGGTGCCATCGAGCAGGATGAAACTAATATTCTCCCCTAGACAAACCAAAGAGTTGGGATGAAGACAGTCGTTCGGCCTCCACTATGTACCGCGTTAGGCTGACTAACTGTCGCAGTTCAGTGCGCTTTTGCCAAGCTCTTTACCTCCCAGTATAGCTGGGATTAAGACGCCTATCATCGTTGACCAGTCTCCTAATAAACTTGCCCAAGAATATGGTACCTCCGGTTCAAGTTGTGGAGATCGCTTCATTGGTGCTAGGGGTGGTCGATTGACTCACATGCGTTTTCATCTAGGCACGAAGTCGACAGTTATGGTTTCTTCACGTCGAAGGTAGAAGAGTAGGAACGACTGTCTTCCTACCCAAGTGGCTGCCTACGGGAGAAGGCTACATCGAAAGTAACTTGAGTGGATTCAGAAGGACTCTCTGGCAGATATCTGTGCGTAATAGTATTACATTGATCCCGATACTAGCCGAGACCAGAGCGTGGTCTCACTACCAGCCGATATCTACCGCTACCCTCCGATTGCTCGTTTCGACTGGGGACGACCTTCAAGTCAAATCGGATGAGCGCGCTCGTCGTACTGAACCATCCAACTAACAAATTTCTAGCGCAGAGACATGTCTGAGCCTACCATCTTGACTCGGGAGGAAGGTCGTGTCGGGATCATCACCCTGAACCGACCAAAGGCCTTGAATACTTTCTCCGGGACGTTGATCACAAATATAGTTATATAAACATCATGCCCTGGCCCCAGGTAAACGCTCCATCCACATCCGACCGTTCATCACCCTCCTCGTCGATGTCAATAACCATCCTCGCTGTCATTTGGCCAGTAAAAGGCGAACGTCTCCACATTCGCCCTGAACCACTCCACGTCGTCGTCGCCCACATCACACCGGCGCGCTACGTGCAATTCTTTCAGTGGGACTCCAGCATCCTTTCTCTTTTGAACTACTCGACGGATCATATCCCCAGTGTTTTCCCCGGTGATACAATCGGGGGCATCGGAGATCCATAGACATTTGAGTTTAGGCAGCCAAATATCTCCGCGGCCCGGTAACGTGCAAGGTTGGCAGAGAAGATCGACGAACTGCGGAAGAACAAACCACGGCGAGATCTCGAGCGATTCGAGATTCTGGAGTTCGCCATATAGAGTCTCTACCGCCTCGCTGCGGCAGGTAACTCTGGGAATTTTGAGTTTTTCAAGCCTGCTCAACAAGCTGCGCGGTTGTTCTTGAGTAGAGAGAGGGTATAGTGAGGTGGCTGGTCCGGCCAGTTGATAGATCAGATCGGTGTAGTCGCCCCGATTGAGGTCGAGGGATAGACTTTTCAGGGATGGCATGTAGAATTTTGGGAGGAATCCGATGGCGTGCGATGGTGAATCAGAGGCGAGGACGAAATGGGTCAAGTTGAGAAGCTGAATTGGAGCGTTGAGATCCCGGGTCGACCCCCCGGGAGTCGGTTCGAAGGCCCATTGGGTGGGCTCTCCTGATGGTCCCGAGTGGAATAAGACGAGAGTTTCGAGTTGTGGAGCACCGCGCAACATGGTTGCGAACTGGGCCCAAGTAGGGCGAACCTCTTCTCTCTGCCTCGCCAACTTGAGATATTTGAGGTTGGAGGCGGAAGCGATCGAGGCCTGATTCCAGTCGAGATGGACTTCCTGTAGGGATAATTTGTTGATGTTAGGAGCTGAACCCCCGAACAGAGTGAAGTCGGTCGACACTTCGGGGTGAAAGCCTTCAACGTCTGCGCCTGTATAGTGGTATAAATCAAGCTCGGCGAGCTGAGAGGCGGCAGGAACGGACGGAGCAGATACCGCGCTGAGGAATGCGGATATGGCAGGATATGTCGAGGTCACGACTTTGATTGAGCGCCAGCGTTGCACGTGGGGAACGAGCAAAGAATATAACCGTTTGAGGTTCTTCCCTGCGCGTGGGTTGCCTCGCGGGTCATAGTCACATTCCTGGTCGTCAACGAAGATATCTATTGGGAGGGGTTTGCTGCGCTGCAACTGAATCGAGACCTTCTTGTACGGCGGACGCGCGTTGGTAGGGACGTTGATGGTCGTCCGGGACTCATGCACATGGGCAGAAAGGGCGAAATTCCGCCAGTGACGACCGACACGGGAAACGACGGTCTGAAACGAAGGTGATGAAGAATCGCAATCGGACGATCTATCAACGTCTGACCACTCTTCATCAATCCCAGTGAATACTTACCATGTTCGGGCATGCCCGGGTGTGACGACACATGGCTCTGTACCTATTTAACGCCTTGTCATCAGTAGGGAGATATCACGAATAGAAAGAAAAAATCTTGCATGCTATGATATGACCGAGCCCGCTCTGGAGTTGGCCGTTCTGGGAGTTTGGTAGTCTCGTTCCCAGACGTCCTAGGGCACGATTTCCTTCGGTCGGCGGACTCCGAGGTCGGAGGCAAAATTTTGGTAAGGTTCTGTCAGGAAATCGTGCCCTAGAACGTCTGGTGTACTTCGTATAGAAGGGGGTAGATCGACCACGTGATAGTGTAGATATCACTCGCTTTGGCTAAGTCATGACCGAGATCACGGTCAATTCTACATGTGTTCGGTGAACTCAGATGCCTCCTGTTCAGTCTCGCATCGAATCTCATCAACGAAATGAGGAACGGTCAGCGAAGATACTTCAGGAAGCACGCGAACTTGCCGCAACGAAGTCGAAATACAATTCCTCTGCGACGCGCGAAAAAATGCGGTCCGAATTTCGTGCGCGGTTCAACAGTCACGACCCATATGACTGGCAACTCAATGTGGGCGAAGCATTGGTTCTCGGGCTTGATTGTTCAGTCATTGCGGGTACGGGAGCAGGCAAAACAATGCCATTCATCATGCCAATACTCGCTGAACCTACAAAGCATGTATTGATACTGTCCCCCCTCAATGCATTGGAAGAAGACCAGGTAATAGAGAAATTTGCTCGGCGACTCGGAGATTCCTCTGACGACCAATCTAGGCGAGAAGATTTAACGAACTGAAACTCAGTGCAATTGCGGTCAATGGTGAGACTTACAACAACAAAATCCATAAGGTATGCTGCTATTTTCCGATCGTGACACTGTCCTGACTC
>JBBPLD010000104.1:0-63951 GCA_038089555.1 Chalciporus chontae | reverse complement strand
ATAAACCAGGTCGACCAAGGCTGGTAAAACCCAGTCTTGTTCTCCTGGAGTTTCCTCTCTCAAACTTCCTTGCAAGCCGGGCTCTAAATTGTCTAATCGTAAGTCTTAGCTCTTAGTTGAGTTGAGTTGTTTCAGCGCCGACGAGGCAACAACGTAGAGAGTGCTAAGAAGCGGCGTGAGGCTTGCAGGAGGTGGATGGTGGTTGGTTGGTTGGTCGGGATGCCGCTGATAGCGAGGACGACGCGCCAAGAAGGCGCCCGGACGACGACAACGACGACAACGACCACAGAGGAGAGAAGTCAGGGGTGTGGGAAGGATGTCTAGCAGAGTAGCGGCATGATGACGTGTGTTGGTAAGTATGGAAACATGGGCCGTAATGATCACGGGCATTGCCGAGCATAGCTGCAAGGTTACCTACAAGTACCCACTAAGTAACTCAGGATTTGGGGCTTGAGGTATTGCTGGTGTCGGTAAAATGGAGGGAAGAAGCCTAACTAAGCATTACGAGACTGTTTTGCACCATGCTTAATATGGCTTACTCATTAGGTGACCATATCATCAGTGACAGTGTCACTGATTATATGTGATTTTACTTCCCAGTGTTTGTTCGTCAATGGTCCCTCGCTTGGAACCCATACATCCCAAACCCATACTCCTGGGCCTATACAGGTTATAACAGAGTCAACTGTAATGTTATGAAAGGCTTTCACCCTTGACCCTGAAAGCAAGAAGTGTATAACATAATTCCACATATGAAAACGAGTGACAGTGCAACCAAACGAGCGTTCAGTGTGCATGACAGAAACCAAGTTCACGAGAGGCTTAACAGAAAGAGGCTAAGTAGGGTATACGCTATGGGATGTTTTTGGCCAATAATGTTCAAAATAGTTCCAACCAAGTAGAATCAACCAACGCTCATCGTCTGGCACTTCCACGACCATAACCAGCTTGAAGGTTATCGAGCTCCCCCTCCAATTGTTTGATGGAGCTGTGTGCCAACTCCAAGTCCTTGTTGAGGCGATCACGCTCTGCAATGAGCTAAGGGAGCACGTCAGTTGAGTTCACTGAATCCTAGTGGACACATACATGCTGTTCCCACTGCCTGAAACGCGCTTCCTCTGCCTTGACCTGTTCAGTGAAACGCTTACGAAGCTGCTCCTCTTCTTCCTTGAATTTGGGATTGTCCACCTTCTTGACCTTCGGCTCGCCGAACTTCCTTGTCTCCATCTGCTGTTGTCTGTAGTTTTCGTAATGGAGCTCCTCGGTGGTCGAGATCAAGTCCAGCATATGTGTGCGGATAAGTAGAGAACGTAGCTTGCGGAAATCACAATGGTTCTCGTTTTCGACCTCAGCGACACCCCAAAGGTACTCGCGGCCCTTGACGACACGACCATCCGGAGTTTGTACATCCTCGGTCGAACCAATGATGGAGAAGGGCATGGCATCAGTCAGCATGCGGGCATGCTCCGTAGCAGCCTCGTCGTCGGTCTCTACAGGAGGTTGGTAGATACGGATGCCTTGTGCGGCAACAACCTCGCGGATGCGCTGCTTGAAGACGAAGAGATCATTTTGGGTAAGGGTGTCGGCTTTGGCGACAACTGGGATGAGATTAACCCGCGTGCCAAGGCGCTTCATGATCTCGATGTCAAGGGGCTTCAAGCTACAAAGGGAGTGAGGCGGCGTGACATCGTGTATTTGACACAACAAACTTACGTGTGTCCGGTGGGCCGGATGAAGTACAGGCAGGCATGGACCCTGAGGTCGGTCTTTTCACCGCGCTGAGGCTGTTGCTCCTGTCTCATATAAGCCTCATGCTGGTCATCGATGAAATCGACAATCGGGGTCCACGAGTCACGGTTGTTGACGTAGTCCCCGAATCCAGGAGTGTCAATGACGGTGAGCTTGACCTTGAACTGCTTCTCTTCAAGCTCGGCTTTGATTATCTCAACCTCAGTAAGCTTGTCTAGCTGCTTGTAATGACGCTTCGAGTAGTTCTTGGCAGGAGACAACTCGGTGGTGAAGAGCGTGTTGACGAGGGTTGTTTTGCCGAGTCCAGATTCACCTGTGTTGATCTCGCACCATCTTCCTGAGAGAAGAATGCGACTACGCACCAACTACCATCATGGTGAAGTGAGCACCATGCTTGGCGACGATTTTGTGCCTCTGTTGAAGCGAAATTCGTGCAAAGGGCGCGCGACCGAATAAGTCTCGGGCGAACTAGTAACACAGCTGGATGTACGAACCTGGTTGGGAAGGTTGGCAATACCGATGCCATCTGAAGAGGGAGCGGGGCTGGACATGACTGTAAGACGCGCAAGTTTAACTTTCTCGAGGTGACACGGGGAGACGAAGACAGCTCCGACTTTTCATGGTTCGTTTGTTTGGTTCTATTTGCTTCGAGTGGCCACGCGCCGCAACGCCTTGCCGAGGATGGAACATTGGAAGAGTGTAGCGTGGCTGGTCTTGAAGCTTGAAGCTCTTGAAGCTTGAAGGTTCGACGCTGTCTCTTCAAGCTCTAGATACCTTGCTATCATTCACAAGCAATTCGGAACCCCTTGAAATATATACCCTTTTACCACTCAGACAAGGTTCTTTGCGAAGAATTTTCAATTTTTATGACTGATTGAATCGTTGCCCCAAAGCAAGGTGTTCTCTGAGTAAAATGAGACTTACCCATCTCTGAGACATGCTTGAACATCTAAATCGAGATCATGGATATTTAGCGCTTCTGATCCAAACAAACGTCTACTCTCAGCTAAGTTACAACGAATCTCCCTACGCTACGTCTCGCCACTTGCATGCCATTCCGCGCTTCTCCTATCATCCACAAAAAGCTCAGCTCCGCTTCCCGCTCATGGCTATCCCGACAAAGTCGTGACCCGTATGTCAAACAACGCAACGCATCCCCAAACGCCTATCGTTCTCGTTCTGCATTCAAGCTCCTGGAGCTCGATGCCGCCTGGGGCTCCTTCCTGTCCAAGAAAGATATTCTTGCTGTCGTTGACCTTGGGGCCGCTCCGGGAGGCTGGAGTCAGGTCGTTGCTGAAAAACTCGGGTGGACCGACGATCCCTTGCTAGACCTTGACGGTGCAAACTATTATGGATATGGTTCAATGTCCAGACCCGTGCTAAGGTCGAACGAGATAGAACGGTCAGACTCGTGGAGCTCAAAATCTGGGAGAGGTGTCATCGTATCCGTCGACCTGCTGCCAATAGCGCCGATGCCTGGCGTACGCACCATGCAGATGGACTTCTTGTCTCCTCAGGCTGGAGCGGCTGTCAAAGCTGCACTCAGCACCCCAGAGAATCCATCGGGACAGGCAGATGTCATCCTTTCTGACATGGCTGCCAACTTCTCAGGGTATAAGACTCGAGATGTGGAGAGTAGCCTCAACATATGTCACTCGGTATTTGGGTTTGCAAAAGACAACTTGCATGTCCGGGGTATGTCTCAGGGGGCGCTCAAAGCACACCGAGGTGGCACTCTGCTGTATGTAAAGCCATTACTATCCGTTTGCGTGTTTGATTTCTTGACGACTTCAAAACTACATGATCAGACTGAAACATTTTGCACATCCATTATCGCAAGACTTCCGCAAACAGTTCCTGGAACCCAATTTTCACGACGTCCATTACATTAAACCAGCCTCCAGTAGGTCAGAGTCCGCAGAAGGTTATTGGCTTTGTAGAGGGTGGCTAGGTATGCATTCACTGACAGACGAGGGTTAGTGGCATATACTTTGCATTTCAACGACTACATCCCAACAGTGTTTATTGTAAAGCTAATTTACAGCTATAATATGCATAGACGAGAAATGAACATAGACCCGTGGCATAACAAACATCCATCATTCTGATGCGTTATTGTGCAACCTTGAGAACCTTCCCAGATCCACCAAATACAACAGTGAGATGCTTTAAGCACCGAAACCGTAAAGGGTGCGTCCCGAGCGCTTGAGAGCGTAGACAACATCGAGAGCAGTCACAGTTTTCCTGGAATATCGATAGTCAGACAGCCTCGCATGAACCTGAAGACGAGTTCTTACCTCTTAGCGTGCTCTGTGTATGTAACAGAGTCACGAATGACCTGACGACAGCGAGTCAGATACGGGCACAGCCAGATGAAGTCATGACTCACGTTCTCCAAGAAGATTTTTAGCACACCACGGGTCTCTTCGTAGATAAGACCAGAGATACGCTTCACGCCACCACGGCGAGCGAGCCGACGGATAGCCTGCAAAGCTCCAACTCAAAATCATACACAGGTCAAAAGAAGCGGTTGACACGTACAGGCTTGGTGATACCCTGAATGTTGTCACGAAGGATCTTTCGGTGGCGCTTGGCACCTCCCCTGGGTCACCAGTCAATAAAATACAAGTCAGCTCAGCATGCACACAGCTCACTTTCCGAGCCCCTTTCCACCCTTTCCGCGACCAGACATGGCTAATGAGGTATGCGAGGATTTGAGTGACTGGAGATGTGGACAAGATGTGGTTTGGAATGAAAGACGCGTTGGTTGATTGGCGCGTGTGTATGCTAGTTAATGCACGTGATCACCCTTGAAGTGTGTGCACGAGCCATGCATCACCGTGCAATGTGCATCATGTCATTCTAAGTTGCGATAATCGGAAGTACTGAGTGCTGAGTAGTATAAGTGACTTGGGAGATTGAGGGGAGGCTTCCTATCTCGCTTTTTTGTAGCGGGAATGGTTATATACTACAGAGTTTACTGTCCACTTCTCCTGATCAATCTATACTGGCAGCGTCCAATTAATGGTTGGGTTAATGAATAAGCTTTTGACCCACCCATGCTTGCATGTGCTGATCCCTCGTTTCGAAAGGCCTGAGCTGTTATGTTCGACCAGGTAGTATTCATACATACAAGTTGCATACAGCTCCCTTACTCTAGGAAATATCCCGTTGATAACATCCCCATCAAGGCACAGTCTTAAGCGCCTGATCAAAGTCCGCAATGATGTCGTTGATGTGTTCAATTCCAACCGCAACCTGCGCTCCATGTTGTGAGTACACTTCCAATTCCCTCGAGGGCTAAACACGCACCCGAATCAGATCGGGCGTAACCCCGGAGGCCAATCTCTCTTCTTCTGTCAACTGCTCATGTGTTGTCGTGGCAGGATGAATCACAAGGGTCTTTGCATCTCCGACGTTTGCGAGATTGCTTGCCAATCGTAGACTGTCTACGGCCTTGCTTGCTACATCGTGACTACCCTTGATGCCGAAGGATAACACGCCGCCATAAGCATTGGGGCGCAAAAGCACCTTCGCGCGTTCATGGTAAGGGTGGCTTTCGAGGCCTGGGTATGAAACCCATGCAACCTTAGGATGTTTTTGAAGCCAGCTGCGATCCTTTGAATTCCGAAGAAACGGGTTGCGACACAGGGGAGGGACGTACGTTGCCAAAGCGAGCGTATTATCGCAGTGCCTCTGAGCACGCAGGCTTAGTGTCTCGAGACCTTGAATAAGCAAGAAAGCTCCGAAGGGATTCAACGCAGGACCGATGTCACGCAAAAGCTCAACACGAAGCTTAACCGCAAACGCAGTCGCTCCAAACGTTTCACTAAAGACCAGTCCGTGGTAACCCTCAGACGGTGATGTAAACGAAGGGAATTTGCCGCTGCGGGTCCAATCAAATTTGCCTGGAATATAGATCAGTCGGGGGTTCGTTGAAGTATACTGAAAACGCAGACCTGAATCGATGACGACACCTGCGATCGTAGTTCCGTGACCTCCGATCCATTTCGTCGCGCTGTGTACTGTGTATAACGTCAGGGTACGTTTGTTTCTCACAACAAATTCACCAACAGACGATATCCGCGCCTAGGGAGATTGGCCGAATGAGATACCCCCCCATTCCGAACGTATTGTCAACAATCAACGGGATGCCATTGTCGTGTGCGATCTAAGGGAGTGAGTGGCTTTCATTCAGGATTGATAAATCGATGCTGGTTACCTTAGCAAGCTCTGGTATTGGGGCAATGTTGTACTTCGGGTTACCAACGCTCTCGACAAAGATTGCCTTGGTCTTTTCGTCAATCGCAGCAGCAAAGTTCTTGGGGTCGTCCCCTTCAACAAATTTGACACCGATGCCAAATTTCTTAAAGGTTACTGTCATTTATCCTTAGTGATGAGTTAAAAAGGCTATATCAGCGAAAAGAACCTTTGAACTGGTTGTACGTCTGCGATAGGTAGCTGAGCTCATATTGCATACAAGTGAATGATAGACACATACTCCGCCATAGAGGTATGATCTACCCGCTCTATGAGCATTCCAATGTTGGAGGTTGGGAAATCAACTACTTACGTGGATACGATGTTGTCGCCTGCACTCGCGATTGTGGAAATAGCGAGGAATTGCGCAGATTGGCCAGACGCAGTTGCCACCGCTGCCGCTCCACCTTCTAGGGCGGTAATGCGATTTTCGAACACGTCCTACAACGAAGATCGGCATCAAACTGGGAGTTACGCCAAAGTGTATCAACGTACGACGGTGGGGTTGCCGATGCGAGAGTAGATGTGGCCGAATGTCCTTCCGTCATTCAGGATTAACTCGAGTTGAGGCGAAATAGGCCGGCACTCACTTTAACCCGAAAAGATCCGCACCATGCTGAACGTTATCTGAGCTCCTAATCGCTTTGAAGGAAACGATATATCGAACTCACTGCAGAATCGTTGAACACGAAACTGGTAGAAGCATAAATAGGAACTGCTCGAGCATTCGTAGTGGGATCAGGTACTTGGCCAGCATGAAGCTGCAGGGTCTCAAACTCGAGAGGTCTGGCAGCAGTACATACAAAAATGATCAGATCTGCTGTCCTCGAAAAGGTCACGGTAAGGATCGCGCAATCACCTGTTGGGATCAGTCATGACTGGTTCAAAGAGAATGATGGGTGAGAGAGGCCTAGGTGGGTATCATCGTATAAATGTGGTCCCACGGGTGAGATGGCGTATGATCACGCAATCGAACCCGTACGCATTACCTGAGAAGCCTGAGATTCAGAGTTGATCACGATGGTCATTCGAGGCACAACTTAAATCGACGAAGTACAGACATTACGGTCGATGTACAATGACGGGTCGAAAGTGGTCTGGCGACTGGCACTGTGGGAATTAATCTGGGTGATATCCACCTGGGGGATCATCTCGCGCGTAGGTGATCTTCCACCGGGAGGGGTGGAAATCACCTTGGCACAGGGTGCTCGAAAGTAGTGTTGATCACCCATTTTTTTGCCGAAATCACCATGTGGTGGGGAACTGACAATGGTGATCAGCACCTGTTTAGATTGGTTTAATTCACCACTTTCGGGGCATGGAAAATCTCGGTGAAATTATGAATTCAGAACTAAATGCATAACAAGCAGCAGGAGAGTGAGTCTATTGCGAGTCTATGTACATACATGATGGTGTAGTGACATAATTAAGCCACGGACTATGGGGCATTCAACTCGGCATGATGCATACCACCAGAGGTAGAGGAAAGAAGAGCTGACAGGGCGAGTTCAGCGTCGTTTGGGTCGAGCTCGGGTGAAGTCCTTTGTGGGGAGGTGCCTTGAAGAGAGCAGTGACAGACATTAATACGGGCGCGTTATCGTCATCATAAGTCTGAGGGTGCCTCGACCAAGCTGTGCGTCACCAGCGGGCGATGATAGTGTGAGGGTTCGAGGGGCAAGCAGGATAGGCCCCCTGAGGTGGCGACGTGCACGTGCGAGTGCATCCTTTCGAGTGCGGTTGTGCGAGCAGGTCACCCGAACGAGATCGAGATGGTGGCCATCTTGAAGGTAGCTTGGTACAGGAAGAGAGGACTTGATGGGCATGAGGATCGAAATGGATCCAGCGACTTGTGGTGAATGCTTGATGATCGAACCTGCGGCTCGCTCGTATACCTCCGAGTTGCGTCACAATCATGATCGGACCGCCAGAATGTCTATCGTCGATTGCTTCACTTGCTGGCTCGAATCTATCGCCTGGTCTTGGCCTGGTCTATTCGATATGTTTGCCATATTTTTCGATGTGCCACTGTCGACGTGAGTGATCGTTTGATATCCATGTCGCCGCTCGACCGCCGGAGGATCCAGTCTCCTCGGAATGATATGCTGAACCTCCTCGGGTGGCATGGGGCTCCGTGGGCTTTGCTGGCCAGTGTGTTGCTGCCTAACTCGACCTCGGGTTGTCGTTGATCCCGTCGCCTCGCTTGCCGGGCCAGTGTCTTCGGTAAGTATCGTGTTTTTTTTGTGTTCAGTCTATCGTGAGTCGATGATGGAGAAGGTTCGAGATAACGCGACTGGCGCAAAATTTTCACGCACTCAAGTCGCTGCGGTGCAATGAAGTGGGGGTGGGCAACGCCCGCGAAGCGGGCGTGCCACTCCCACGCCACCTCTAAGGGAGAGGGGAGAGAGAAGCCTGAAACCGTCACTTGCAGGCTCAATTCATCACTTTCAGACTTAGTGTTGGTGGGAAGAATTGATGTGAACTGCTCGATCAATGGTGTTATCAGAGCGGAATTTTGATTTAGCTTGCCCTTCCTTCTATATGGTATTGTGAAACGTGAAATCTCCAACTTACAATCAGAAAATGCAAATTCCGCTCTGATAACCTTCAAGGAGTCAGTTAAAGGAACAGAATTGTTGCGGAGAGCGAAGCAATCCGCCCACAGGACGTGCCTGCTTAGCTCGCGCAAGATAGTAGCCCCTATTGGCCATCAATCATGAGCGACAGGCGCGAATTTCCATAAACGCGCACATTTACGTTCAGGCGCGTAGCGTTCCTCGTCACCCCCAATTATCATATACGTGTTTTCCTTTCCTCTACTATGTTATTCTAGCTGCATATAATCAATTAATTATTATAGGACGCCAGCTCCTCCGTGATGGACTGAAGAAACGGGTCTCCGCAGGTCGAACTTGAAAGCTGCAACTCCAGCAGGCCAGAAGAAGATTCCCCTCAAGTCTCATCTCAAGAGCAAAGCGTCTTGCGCTGGTTCTGAGGCTTGCCGAGCGCCATGTAGCTCGTTTGCAGAGCGAGAAAATCCCTCATGACAATAAACTTGACAAGGTATGATACACAGCATACAATATATACAGTCACTCCTTCGTATAAATTGCACATACAGCAATATCTACTGATTCCAATAATACCTGCTAATCATAGCATACTTGACTCGTATAGTAATACATATTCGCACTTAGTACAAAGCATGTATAGTTATGTTCTCGACGAGAAATATGGTGGTTTCAAGAATTTGGTCGTTTTAGGGGTTTTTGGATTATATAAGCGTCACGCCCGCTTCGCGGGCGTTGCCCACCTCCAATGATAGTCGAATCAACTAACTAACGAGCGACGAAAAAAAAGCGTGACCTACCCGACGCCTGTGCCGCTTAGGGCGCTTACGCCGCTTGCGTCGGCAGAGGCCCAAACTAGACTGGTGACCAATCCGTCTATGAGGCAAGCCGTCGATAGACGGACTGGTAAATTTGGTTGTGGCGCAAGGGGGGTGAGCGGATCCGCAGGATAACGTGACCCTCGTCCAATAAAATAACTCGTATTTTCCAATGAAAAACTATTCCGATATCATTTCGACATTCGTCCTTGAAATTAATTAAGGCCCGAGGGACGGTACTACGACGCGTCGTCGGGTACAACACGATCTGAGCAACATGGACCGCGAGGTCATCTCGACATTCATCGAAGGGACTCGGCGTGCTCCGTTGAACGTCCTAATTCAACTCTCTTCGACGCTAATTAACGATCGACTACCGCACGAATTCCTAGCAACTTTGAATGATGAAGATAAACTCGACGCACTCCGGGCTTGTTTGATCATGTCGCTCCTCACTGATGGCCGTGTTATTCCACGCGTTTTTCAACTCGAGGCATCCCTTGCCATGCTCCACCAATGCGACTGCGTGATTATCGCCGGTACCGGCAGTGGGAAGACTCTGTGCTTGTTGATCCCCATTCTCCTGCGTCCGGAATCGATGTCTATTACAATATCTCCACTTAAACGCCTCCAAACGACTCAGGTAAGATAGTATTCAAGTTAGTACTAATGGTCCATGAGACTATCATTATGATACAGGTGATCGAGAGCGAGAGGTTCAGGATCAAAACCATCGCAATCAATGAGGACACACCATCTGACGAAACACTCTGGAAGGTAAGTCATATGTGAAGTTACTGAGTAAGGCGTTCACAGCGTGATTTTGATGGGCTTGAAAGAGTATTCGAGACGGTGCTTTTCAGCATCTAATCGTTTCGCCTGAGCAACTCGGGCCATATCACGGTCACCTCCCACGTCTAGCCCGACTCCTCCGTGAAAATCGCGCATTTGTTCAGAAGATCGGTCGTGTTCACGTCGACGAAGCTCACAATATCCATACTGCAGGACTATCTCACTATGGTGAAGATGCGTTTCGACCAGCATACGGCAAGCTCGGCTCTCTTCGTGTCCTCCTCCCAAAAGGCACCCCCGTTCAAGCGTTATCTGCTACGCTGCCGGACCACATTCTCGCTACAGTCAAACAACATCTTTCTATGCCCGACGACTATTTAGAACTACGGCTTTCCACGAATCGTCCTAATATCACCTATGCTACCCTGCCGATAGTAGGAAGTCTTCGCAACTTCGAAAATCTTCGTTTTTTGATTCCGCCAACTTTCCATCCACCAATGACTATCCCAAAGACACTTGTTTTTCACGACTCGAAGCAAGATGCGACAGAAGCTGCAAGATTTATTGAATCTAACCTTCCGCCATGCCTCCGGAATTGCGGCCTCGTCAAACATTATCATTCCGATATGTCCGCTGAATATCTTCAACAGACCTTTGAAGATTTCTCAGAACTCTATGGTGCTTGCCGTATTCTTCACGCGACAGCAGGAGCTGCAACCGTAAGCCATAATATATTATTAATTCCATCTAAACTGTACCATAGGGCCTTGATATACGAGGTGTTCAAGTTGTTATCCAGTATGGGATATGCAAGAACGTAGCTGAGACAACGCAACGAGCTGGGCGGGCAGTTCGCGATCCCAACATGACTGGGCTGTTCTTGGCCATGGTTGAGCTTTGGGCATTCGAACTCGAGCTCAATAGCGAAAGCGTAGCTGATCCTGACAAACCATATGTCGGTATGGTGAAGAAGAACTCGTCGAAGCAAGACCGGACAAGTATAGCATCACTCCAGTTTGTCCAGTCTCAAACTTGCCTTCGAAAATTCTTCGCAGAGTATCTCAGTGATCATTCACCAGAGGGTGAACTTACTTACAGGAACACTACTTACCTATGCTAATACCTCATCATAGCCCTGCATTTTACCGCTCCGTGGTGTTGCGACCATAACTGTCCGAGTCATGATGGCTCAGAATTCGACCTCTCCATGTTTTTCCACGGGAAGTTGCTCACGCACGGCAATGATTTCGACACTGGCATCAAGGCAAAAGCTACAAAACGAACACGAAATCAACTTCGCCCTTTTGCTGATCGACAATTTCTACAGGATCACCTTACGATGTGGCGCGAGAACACTCACAAAGAGAATCCCTTCTTTCCGATCACATGGCTGTTGGACGACAATGATCTCGAGCTTATCAGCAAAACACATCCAACGAAGCTGCAATCAGTGCAAGACCTTGTTTGTTTTCTTGGCGAAACCGAAGCGTGGGGACAAGACTGCGGAGCGAAGATATTTGATATCATCTCTCGATTTGAGCCGACCGCCACGCCAAGTCAACCTCGTCGCCCCTCAGTCTCATGTGATGAACGTCCAGCGAAGAGAGTGAAGAGTGTGGGCACATTTACATTTGTAACAGTGCAGACTCCCGAGAGCTTTGCTAAGATCATGTGAATGCTATGACATTTTAGTCCATGTTCTCTAAGTCGCCCGAGAAGTCAAATGTCACAGGGGGTAGCTCATCATCTTCAACATCAAAGCCTTCGCCCCTCATCATCCCTCGAACCTTCCTGTTGAATGTTGCAATCGTCGAGGACTTGAGTCTGTGCTCCCCAAGTATTAATGTATTGACGACCGGCTTGACAGAGCTGTTTTCACTTCTGTTGGGCTTGAATGTATGAAGCTCGTGTTCGTTGATCTTGTGTGCAATCTTGTTGATTGCTGCGGAGACATCAGGGGATATATGCGTGTTCCCATGGTATGCAATCTTGAGAGCTCGACCAACTTGTTTACGGACATTCTGCAAGAGATCAACAGATGCCGAGATATCTCCTAGACGGTCCCATGATGCGTAAACTCCTTTCGCTGCGAAAAAAAACTTCATCTCGATCGTTAGAAGGCTATATGTATCATGTAGTATACATCTATCAGGCCTGACCTTGAGAAACTTGATAAGGTGCTCGATATTGAGGTCAATAGGCATCCAATGACCTTCGAGCCCGCTCATGTTGACGAGCATGTTGTCGCGCATGATATTGCTACTCAAAGATGATTCCTCAAACAAAGAGCACACGAACAAAGTTAGTTGAACTTACGCAAACCCCAAAGTCCATACATTCTTGATGTTGTATATCCAGTGCAGGATTTCAGACGAATAGTTATTTGAGCCTGCACCACGAAATATCATCGCGAGACTGCCAAGAATATCTTCGACACGCCCGAAATCTCCCATCGGAATGGCCTCGGTCAGCTCCAGAACGTACAGGAGATCACGTGTCAGAAGATGAAGATTATGATATGCTGAGTCATCGCTGGCCGACTCGACAGTTGCGCCTGTTGGAGTCTTTTGTTTCGATTTTGGCAACTCGTGTGACGAAGAAGCATGATTCTGAATGATTTTATCGGCAATTCGAAGTAGTTCGTCTGCGGAGGGATTGGAGAGAGCGAAAGCTGTGAGGGAAGGATAACCACACTCAATTCTCCAAGCATCGAGAATAGTTCCACGAAGGATTTGAAGGAGTGTTGATAGCAGTGTATGATAGTCAGGATGCTCGCACCCAAGTCGAGTACGATCGAGAATAGCGAAGAAATATGACAAGCTTCCGACTTGATGTATCAAACCACGGTGAACATGGAGAAGTGCCCAGATAAGGTTCATAGTGAGATGAAATAGACCAAACCCCAGTTGAAGGAATTGAAGGCGGGTGAATCGATTGATGTCGTTTGTTTGCAAGGCCTTGGCACCCCGGATGCGTGCGTTCGTCGATTGGTCATTGATACTGGGGACTGCTTGGTTGGACAACTGCTCGTGAGTCATTTTGAGTTGATTGATATAAATGTCGTTGATGACTGCGATATTGCCTGCAACCGAGCTTTCGTCGATCGTAGAGGTACGCAATGGGAACTGCTTCGTGTGGTGGCCCTTGGGCATTTTTCGGCGCTCGGGATGGACAAGAATCGGGCCATCAGGATGCTGGTACTTCTGGAACGATGGGCAACATGCGAGTAGGATGTCTACAATGTGGATACGGATTTGGTTGTGAAACGATCTCTGTTGCTCGGCCGTCGGTCGGATATCAGCATTGAATGTAAGATCGACCGCTTGTTAAGCGCGTGCCAACATCGGGGACAATTGCATGTCAGTCGGATTGGCATTACAGACTTCGTAGAGAATCGCGAATGTGCCAGATTGAACCTTTGCTGGTGCAGCATCTCTCTGTTCGATGAAGGTGGACATCTTGATGTTGATATTATCCCAACAAAGGACATGAAGGCCACGTCCGATATGACGAGCACGCTCGAGGCTTTGCGATGCGAGTTGACCCAGTAAGTTGGTGAGAGCCGAGAACAATATACAAAGACCACACTTGTGTAGAGCCTCGATGGTCTGACGCGAGGCCCCATTTGTCCAAAGAAACAGCGTGAATGGCGCAGCAAAATAGAGACTTCTCTGAGATCGCTCCTTGGCTAGCTGTGTCACGATCACGTTGCAGGCCTTCGGTTTCAAGAAATCAATATATTCAGCACCTAAGCAAGATAAATATGCATACAGTAACACACGACTTTATCTTATTATTCTCCTTTGCGCGTTTCGTCTGTGCGGAGACCTGAAGGAGCTGCCCAAGGGTTGGAGCAACCTTTTCGACGAGCGGACCAATAAATGAGTCGACATCCCATGTCAGAAGGCTGTCTGGAGTGATGGTGTTGATCTTCCACTCAAGCGCGACTTTGACCTCATCCATCTCTCTCGCGACCTTGTCCGAAACGAGCGCGATTGCGCGCGGTTCCATCCACGGAAGAAGGACGGAATAGCCTTGTCTATGCTCGAAGATGCAGTCCAAAAGCCTCGTTAATTTTCCCGACGGATTAGCGAAGAAACGGTCCTGATAGGTCGCAAATTCAGTCCTATCCGACTGAAGGATGTGAAGGACAAAGTCGAGGAGCGATATGCGGCCGTCTCGAAGAATTTTTAATGCTTTTCGAAGCCGTTCGTCACGACTGAATCGCGAACCGTCCGCAGTCTCGTCATCGAAGTCCATGGCGTTGATGTTGTGTGCGAGGGGAGACTTGGGAATCAAGGGAGTACGTCGAGTGGGTACTGAGCGCGAGCGCTGAGCGAGGAGGATCACAAGGGACTTAACAGGTCGAGATAAGAGTTATCCTACGGGTAGCTACGGGCCGGGCTATCTTACTAAGAAAAAAGGTCCAAAAAGAGACATGGCAGTCACGTTATCCTGCGGATCCGCTCACCCCCCTTGCGCCACAACCAAATTTACCAGTCCGTCTATCGACAGCTTGCCTCATAGACGGATTGATCACCAGTCTAGGCCCAAACCATGTGGTTCGCGTACAGCAGTTGCACAGCACGACCCTTTTTGGGATGAGCACCTCTAATATACTGAAAAATGTGATTATCACTATCTACTCACACACCAGGACTCGGATTTCCAACATTTTAGAATTGTAAAATAAAATCTGATAGTTGTCACCTAAAATGACAGAGAGAAAAGTCTATCTTTTGTGGAATATTCTAAGAAAGTCGATATCTACTACTATTATGACGATCACAAAACGATAGTTTAAAATATAATATTTTCCAATGTACTAACACCAGAGTTTCAATATTTGGAGCAGTCCATCTCAGCCAATGCCTGAGAAAGACGGAAATGACTGAGATGCTCTGGAAGTCAGTCTGTTTAGTAGTTGGGTGGAGATACACTCAGCGCAATCTAAGGCGACTCCGGTCCAGAATAAGTATAAATAATAGGATATAAGATAGAAATAGATGTGAGAACATACAAGTGCAAGAGAGTATGTCTAAGTATGTCTGAGGATTTTGGACATGCCTCTGTATTATCCAACTGGTGAAAACCTCGGACTAAAGGTACCAGACCAGTTCAAGAATAGATAGGGGCTATTTGGACTCGGACAGGAGCCAGCCAAAAATAGTCACAAGCTGTGACCAGAATCAAATTGAAGATTATTGAGTAGCAAGAATTACAGAGATAGACGATGAGAAAGCTGCTAAGAATGTGAGATATATCAGAGGGAAAGGGAGAGATTGGATAATGAAAAAAAAATACAACTATAGGCTACGGGCAAGACAGAGGGAGAGCTAAGTAGCAAAGGACACAGTGAGACAGAGCAAGAGCTAAAGAAAGGAGAGAATAAGCGGAAATCTCACTATGTTGGAGAAGGGAAAAAGGAAGTGGCTTGAGTTGGGGAGCTAACGAAGACAAGCTGATAGGAGGTGGCTCAACACTGTCAGCAAAGGCAGAAAACAGCGACTACAGCCAATTAGCTTTAAATAAATAAATTGTAAACCCCAATTAGAAGCGAGGCATCCGTTGAGAGAGGGACAAACGGTCCAGATGCCGCTTTTCAGGCTCCAACGTCATGTCCTTACATACGCGCCCTGCACATTTGCCCTTCCTCACCACGATGTTGAGAGCCCAACCATCAGGCATCTCCAAAGCCTTAAATTGTAAACCCAATTAGAATGACTTTGCTCAACTTGATAGCGTCAAGAAATGAATAATTGAATTTGTTTTCTATTTTGACCCTTTTACTTATAAAATAAATAAATAGATCTTGCATGCAGCCTGTGCCAAAGGCACAACGGGTGAAAACCTAGTATTGACAATGCTGCTCTCCGTTATTGTCCTCGTGGCCTAACGGTCTAACATGCAAGTATTTATTCTATTTTTGTTTCGGCCTCCAGCCATAGACAATTAGTGTAGATTACATTGGTCGTTAAAATCACCTTTGTTCCAAGTGAACATCAACACCTTGAGGTTCATGGAAAAACATGTTGGTATTCAACCAGGTACACGGTGGTCCCAAAATCACCAGGGCATTACCTAGCACCCGGCGATAACCCGTAAACCTGGTGATTGCTGTTTTTCACCGAGTCCCTCGGTCAATTTCACTCGGATTGCTTTCCATAGTGTGGACCAACAACTCCAAAGGCCACTCTGCAGGCCATTTTCCACACCAAGTCGCAAACCTCATTAATATTTCATTACAATCCATTTTGCAATTGTATTGTGTAAGGTACATATTGTAGGAAGAACCATGCTTGAAATTAGGTATGATAAGTCTCGGTTTGACCGTCCGTGCGCAAATAAGTAGTCATCGCAATCTTGCCGTGCGTCATTAATCATTGATCGTCATTCACAGCAAGTGGCGACAGCAGCCAGGAACTTCCCCACTTCGGTCATCGTCGGCCGCAACGGGGCTATAGAGTCCCAGCACCGATTTAGCAGGCCCCAAAACGCCTCCTCCTGGAGCTCGGAAAAACACATCTTGGGAATGGGCGGTGCTCCACTACATGGTTTAATACCACGCATGATATCGATCGTGACAGCACGGTCATTCCGGCGGTGAGGATATGGCAGTTCCTCGGTAACCACCTTGAATGGTATTAACTCTACATCACCCACGCAGACGCTGTAATGGATAGTACTTACCTCGAGACACACGCAAGCGAACGAGTAGACGTCGCTCTCCTTCGTGACAGGGCAAGGGACTCCATCGTCTTCCACGAGTGCTTGGATGAGTTCTGGGGCCATCCATCGCGTTGAACCGGCCATGAGTGACGTGCAACGTAAAGAAGCGTCATTATGTGAGAGTTCCTCCACGACGGTGGAAAGTCCGAAATCCGAAATCAATACATCGCCATTGTCGCCGATCAAGATATTTGTCTAAGGGAAAGTGCATTAGCTGGAGTAGAGGAGGATATCAGTAAATAACATACTCCCTTCAAGTCCCCATGCACTACGACTGGCTGCATGTTGTGGAGGTAGCCCACTCCAGAAGCTATTTGCCTCACCTATGATGCACGTGAACGCGTCAATACATGAATGCCTTTCAATTACAAGTTCACTTACTAAAGCTAGTCTGTCGGCGTGGACATCATCCCGCTGAATGTACTGGATGATAGTACCATTGTTGCACCAGGGGGAAACCATCGCAATAGAATTGACCGACTGAATGACACCATACAATGGACAAATGTTGGTATGCTGGAGACGATGCCATGCGGCTATCTCGGCTTTCAGGCGCTATAGCATGTGTAAGGAAGTTATTGAACACATCGTGTACAAGCCTTGCCTTCAAGAGTTTCTCCCGAACGTCGTTCGCGACGTTTGAGTACTGGCGAAGGAACTTCAGTGCGACCTGACGTAGTCACACATCAACACATAGCACTAGCTGAGCTGAGAGCACCTCACCGTTCTGGGCCGTCCCAAGGAATCTGTCCAGATGCCTTTCCAAACATCTGAGAATCCCCCATGGGAAACAGGATCCTGACCGACTTTGGTCACCTCGTCCGTGAGATCCACCAGCAGCACATCTCCTTTCACAAGCAACGTTTTTGTGACCTTCTCGAGAGTCCATTTTTGTCGAGCACGTTGTTTCAACCTGGAGTAGTCGAGATGTTCAGGGATCCATCGGAACTCATCGTAACTCGAGATCGCTTGCACGAGTGATGTCAGAGAGGAGAAGTATAGCTGAGTGGGGTTGCGCTGGAGTAGGGACGCATTGCGGAGGTGAACATCGGATCGGGATTCGATACCGACGTCAATCCATACTGCCCCCTCGTGGGCCCTACGTGAAGTGGAATTTGGTTTGGTGGTTTTCACAGGAGGCTCCGCATCCTGAACTCCAAGGACATAAAGCGCCAATGTTGGCATCACTGGGAACAAAAGATGTGCGGACGTCCTAAAATCGACACACTCAGTCCGTGGAGCGGCGAGATAAGAGTGATACCCACGGATCTCCACCAAATTCCTCGTCAAGAGAAGCGAAACAGGTATCAGGAAGAACGTATTGTTGTTCCTCCGACGCGACCCCAAAACAAATCTCTGCCTGAGAGAATTTCCAACAGTCGAACCCCTCGAAATGATGCAGTGTCTGGGTGCCCGCGGACTCGTGGTGGAGAAACGCATGGTAACTTCCAAGGACAGCACGTCTCCGAACACGATGCCATGCGTGCCGCGCATTTACAACCGTGCCGCCTTCCACGAGGACACGTCGAGTAAACCTCCCGACAGTTTCGCTATATTCCTCGCTATTACGGTACCGGAGGAAGACAAAGTACCGGAGCAATGCATCGTGGCTTCGTTTGAATATCGGTACCTCAAACCTCCTGACGGTTTCGGGATCTTTACGGGAACGGATCTTGAGAACGATGTCAGCTAGGATTCGTTCCACCTCGTTCTCAAGTCGGGTGAAGGCTTGTTCCGCTGTACGCAAAGCAGAAAGACAGCCCTCGTCGAGACCATCGTTTACAAAGTCTTGGAAAATAGATCGCGTTTGTTCAGGTATTCGCCGCGTCTCAGAGAGAACATTGTTGAATATGTCGTAGATGTGAACGCGATGGTCATCCAGTGTGTGTTTGGCGGGGTCACTGGAGAGGACAGGTTGTGGTGTCGGAAAGGTGCGACTGAAGGACAACAAACATACGCGTCCGAAATCCAGAACCTCCAGAAGAACTGAGGGATATACGGTTCAATTTGCATGGTATCAACCATCGTCACCACACATACTGTTGAGCCATCAGCGGTAGCATAGACCGCAGGAAATAGGTTGCACTTACCGGTGAGCGGACCAGGGCGTACCCGTGAAAGTCTATTGAACGCAGACTCAGAGCGAAGCCGTCCTACCAGGTGGACTGGGCCAGTAGCCAAGATCGACAGTGGGTCCCGACCTGGATTAGAACTCGTTCGTCCCTCTGGGTATATTGGACGGGAAATAGCATTGGGGCAGTGGTGTCCTTTTTATGTAATACCAACAGTGCCTCTTGCCTAGGGTACCGCCACCGGATGAGTGGAGTGGGAAGACCCTGAGCGCTCTCCATTGCATGATAATGACAGAGTTATGGCAGTAGTGATCATGGCCACCGCGTGACGGACCGATGACAGACTACCTTTCCCCACACATGACACAGACAACGTCATCCAGATTCGCTTCTCCGCAGGATCCGTTGATCACATTGGAGGGATGGTATATATGTCCTTCTTGATGGTAATCTTTAGGTGCAAGCCAATGTGTAGCATAAATACAGGTGCTCCAAGGGGGCTATCGACTATAACTTAAGGACTAAGAGTATGACTATGGACACATGGCACCCAGTGAAAGGGAGTGTGCAAAAACGAGTGGGAGATTGTCAGATTGAAAAGGCGATGATGATCCCGGGAGAAACGCCAATGATGTCTCGATAAGACTCTGGCAAGTATAAGACTACGGGTAGGCCTGGTTCCGTACGATCCACAAACACCGGGAGATGGTAAAATAGGGTGTCGATTTGATCGTTTATGATCGATAACTAGGAGGTGGGGGTGAAATTGCTCTCTCAAGTTTATTTCCTCCTGCGAAGCCGTGGCGTTGAGAGCTGAACGCATATTCCCCGGTGGGAGACACAGCTTGTGCAGGTCCGGGAGGGGGGGCGATGGGAGGGATGATCGCTTCAGAGATTTCATTATCGAAGGGGTTGTGGAGTGTATCAACGGGAGAGGGTTCAGGTATGGTATGCATTGGATATGATTGCCCGTCAGCGGGATCCGTCTGCAGCTCCCACCCCACTGTATCGGTGCTTTCCTGGCGTGGTCGAGCGCTTCCCGCACCGCTGCCGGTGCGATGAGGGGCAACAAGAGCGGCGCCCAAAGAGTTGTTGGCTCGGCGAGGCTGAGGAGCAAGTACTTGGGGATCTGGTGCATACCCAATAGCGCGACCTTCTTGATCCCATCGTTGGTAAGGCGGATCATATGGAGCATCCGAGTGGGTAAGGGGGGTAGTGAGGTTGATATCTGAGGCATTGGGATTGAATACAGCGTCGTCATTTGATCCGTTCATGTCACTGTTTTGGTATAAGCCACCTCCGTGCAACTTCTCTTGACTAAGCGAGATTTAATGCTTGTCCATAAGGGCAGATATGTAACTCACCGAGCTTTCCGCCGGACATAGATGACGTCAGGTTTTACTCTGTTTACTTCCCTTGTGATATACCACATCGCTGCGATTGTCACTAGAACGGTGACCGCTCCTACTACATAACTGGCAATTTTGTTTTGAGTTGTGGTAGACCCTACATTTCGGATCAGGATGACTCCACGTAGCAAAGAACAATTTACCACTCGCACTAGTCTCCATCAAGGTTCCGATGTAGACAGTGATGAACTGTTTAGGCATAGATAGAATTGCGGCCAGGATGAAGACGAATATATTCATCCCACAAACCGCGAAAATGGCTGTTGTAACTTCAACAGAGGTCAATCACAAACGTTTCGTCTGCATTGCTAGAACTTACAGTGTCCTGGGACAGCACTGTATCGCACAATCACAGCGATTTTGAAGCCACCTTCGCGAACAACCCTGGCAAGACAAGCGTATTGGATGTTCTTCTTCTCTTCCTTCTCGGCACGCGAGTGCAGGAAATACCTGAACACACTATCGAACGTAAGAGGGAGCAGCACGGATTGATAGGTCAGCACTCACTAGAAGTTGCCTATCTCACCGAGCAAAGTCCCCGCAGCAGTGATGCCAAAACCGACCCAAACTCCCCACACCAAACCACAGACAATTGCCAATATTTCGTGACCAAAGAGCTGCGGGAGATAATCAGAAATATATGATGATGAATAAGGAGGGGACGAACTGGGGGGAAGGAAATGACGAAGAAGATGCCAATAGGAATTAGCCAACCAAAGCGTAAGCTGTCGGAGGCGTCAGCTCGCCACGGGACATCGTTGCCAACAGGCCAGGACTTACTTGTGCATCCAATTAGCAGCCGGCTGAATAGCGTGCACGATTTGTTTGTCGTAGAAGATGAGGAGGGTAGCAACGACGACGATCACAATGCCGATCGCATAATAAACTGTGAAAGCACATCAGCGAGGTCGCAGAGTACGTGGTACAGACATACTCAAGTACCGCTTGGTGAACAGCTTGTCACGCTGAAAGAAAGCCTTGTAATTGAACATGAGCCTTTGACTGAGGGCAGATATCTCGCTGGGTGTGGGACTGGGCGTCCTCGCCATGTCGCGGCCATCAGAGTTGTACCCAGCGGGACTCGGGTAGAGACCAGGCGTTATGTAGCCGCTCATTGCACCAAGGACGGGCGGAGGAGGATGAAGAGGTGTACGATAATAGTATAGAGAAGGACCAGCTTCTATTAGTATTGACAGTGATGGGGGGCCTTTGTACGTAGCGCTGTGGGGATCTTGACAACGGATGGGTGAAACAGAGGCTTGGTGCACAGCAACAAAGACTGTACACAGTATACCGCCAACTAGTAACAAGCCAAATACGGTATGGCAGTCACTAAATAGTCATTAATTCATTGCACGCTCCTGCTCAGTTCAAGTGGATCTACTAACTTACACCTCGGTCAAACATACCACTGGTCAATTGGGTTCGCGACAGATAAAATTGACAACTTTGCTCCACTTTGTGAGAAATGCCAAGACTTATACGTCTCCCTCGTCCATCACGATCAGCGACAGCTAATCATGGGTCAAGGGCAAGGCTGTGATTTCCTATACTGGAGCAGTGTCCCCGAGCCTACTGCAGTCGATGGCAACCCTGTCTACGACTGGATGAGTCAATAAACTCGGACACAGGTTGGGTAGTGGTGACTGTAGCTGGTGTATGTAGTTTCGCATGGACTAGCGTTCGAAACCGCGACGGGTCGGTATCCTCCACGTGACAGTCGGCCACAGATTCAGAGTTTGGGGGCTCGCTCTAGCGATCACTGGGATCCATCGATGTTTCCCGGTGTGACAACCTTCGAGCAGACTGGAATCTCACAGGCGACGTTCGAAATCATTTTTCAAAACCTGGTCAACCTCGGTGCACTTTCATTCAAACAGTACCTCGACGGAGACCCAAGTACCGGCCTGGCACCGCCCTTGCACACATCCGAGTCTCCCCCTTCTCCTCCCACGCTGCCCTCGCAGGAGGCGCCATCCCAGCCTCCTGCCACCCTTGCCAAGCCTATCGAGCTAGTCGATGCCAATTCAATTACACGCCTTCATCAGGCTTGTCAGCGAACGTTCAGAAACTCGGACGCTTTGAGATTTGAGTTCATCGAACAGAACGGGTCGAGTGAGCTGGACCGAGTTGCTGACCTCTCTTGCGATACCCCTGACTTCAATCACAGACAAGCAATGCATCCTCACGATAACTAAGCCAGATGGTGTAAAGCGATCATACGCTACGCAGTCAGTCTTCGCGAAGAAGAATGAGGCAAAAGCAGAGGCAGCGAGGATTGCCATTGAAATGGGTGCTCTGGAATTCCTCAACGGTGGAGAAGGAGATGCAGCCAGACCAAAGCGCGAGACAGCCACTACAGCCATCGTTGCTGTTTCTAAATCCGTGACATCATCCTTTAAGGAGTCAACTGAAACATCGGCCATCGACGAAGTCGAAAAGTGTTGTGTCGAATGGCGTGCTGGGCGGGTTACTCCGCACTGGATTGCATTCTTTGAAGCTAAGTTGGGGCACAGTCAGTCACAATTTTGCTGCTCTTCCATGTTGTTCATTCATTCAAGGTACTTAGCACAGGGATGCGCACTTCGAATACAACTTTCGCCTCATTTAGTTCGGGTCTACCTCTCGGAAGCCACTTTCGACAGCCAAGCAGAAGCGAAAGGAGCGTGCGCTAGAGCTGCTGTTTCTGAAGGTGTCTTGGATTTTATCAAACACGGGAATGGTCAAACTCGTCCTGCGTCCCCTACACCCTTGTCCTTCTCCGCTACCACAGAACAGGGACGTGCAGTCAATATCAGGACGCCTTGGACCCTCCAGATTTTCTACGAATCTCTTCCGAGACCGTTTACTGAATCTTTGGATACCAGCGTTGCCTCCGAGATTAACGCACCCGGTTGGCTTAACACGATGGTTCAGAATGCCAGAGGAGGAAAATTAAGAATATCATTTTTCTTCACGTCCGGCGGTACACCTGGTTGTTAGTCTTTCATCTGATGATTCTACTTGTACGCTCAGTAATCTCGCAGTGCACGGATGTCTTCTCAAGTTGGACCGGCCCGAAGACTACAGAGCGTACCTCGTGGACGCCAGGTTTCCCAAGCGTTCAGATGCAAAGGCTGCAGTTTGCTTGCAAGCCATGTCTCAAGGAGTCGGCGACTATATTCGATCGATTACTTTAGCCACTGAGTCTAAAGTGACACCCACGATGCGTTCCTTTTCGAACAGCCTGGTTTACCCTGCCTTGACTTCAGAACTCGGTAAGATCGCCGATGATCTGCAACCCCATTTTGATTATGACAGGGAAAGAGATGGTCTGTAAAAATCCTTCAATCCTTCACTAGTGTCTATGTGCTCCTTTCTTACTTCTACATGTAGCATTCGGCGCTACCTTGGTGGTCAAACTTTCAACCATGTCGACCCCGGAACAGGTTCAAAGTTACCGCATCCCTTGTGACTATCGAAACAAAGCCGACGCGAAAGTCGCAGTTATCTGCTACGCTGCTGAACTAGGTGTCGTCGAGTTCGTGCGCTTCCGAGGAGGGAGCCCGCCCCTCGGCTATGCGAGTCCATACATGATCCGTGACTACGTTCTGGAGACTTTGCCAAAGCGAAAGCAACCTGGCGCTGTAGAAGATCTGGAAGAGGATGCTCCAGCCCGGAAAAGGAAGAAAGGCAAGCATCGCGAGGCGGAATCTCAAGGAGGCAACAGCTATGAAAGTGATGGAACAAAAGGCACATCCGCGTGCGAGGACAGCCATCAGACCCACGGCGTTCCCGGGCCCGGCGACATTGGTTTGATGCAAGGGTTCCACAAAGGTCGCCTGTCTGACCAATCTCGACCAGGTAATGGAAACGAGGGTGGTTATGGTACTGTTCATTCTGCAGCTTCTAACTACGGACCTTCTTATGGCCCACCAAAGCCTGTGGCCCCATACTCCTCGGTGCCTGATCCGCGTTTTGGGGGTTCGGGTGGGGGGCAAGGGAGTATTCTTGGATATGGCACTCATCAACCGTCTGCGACGCATGGTGCTAACAGACCACATCTTGTTCATATTCCACCCCCTGATCACGGACCATCTCGTACTCGGCCGAGCGCCTTGTCGGCCACGCTACATCATTATGCTGAGCACGAGGATTTGGAATCCGGGGAAGTTTTGTCTTCATCAGAATCAGAATTCTCTGGATTCTCGGGTCGAGTAACGACCGAGCAAGGTGTGTCCCTCTGCGCGAGTCTGTGTAGGCGATTAATGACCCCTGCAAAGCAGATTCAGAAACAAGAGTTTCGACTGTCGCGAATATAACCACAGTCACGCCGCACGATGAACAAATCCAAAAGTACACCTCTCATGTGAAGAGACTCGCTGGTCAGAAGCTATGACTTCTTTCCCGATGTGTCCTGACTCGTTGCAGACTACTGCGTGCACAATTGGCGCGAGCCGCCGACGTTTCATCAAGCCCGGACGAAGGACGACGACAAGTTCGAGGCGTGGATCGTTATTGGGAGGGAACGTTTTGATCTTCCGAGAACGTATGCCACTGCAGAGGAAGGGTGGCAGCGTGTTGCGAAGCAGGTCTTGGCACGGCTGTCAAACCAGGGGTAGGACCAATCGAACTATGTACTTATGACAGTTCCCTTTTGATGGACGTCACGCTTCCTCGCGTCCCAGAGATGGAAATGTAGCATTTGGATAACTGTTGGCCCTTGCCTGGGGATCTGGGGTATACAAGAGGTGTGTGCGTGTACCCTCGTCCTACATATCATAATATCATGGTTTGGTAGTTGACGTTGGTGACAGTTAAAATTTCAGATCGTCGATTTAGATATGTATATTCAAATAGGTTGATCATCGATCATCATATGACCTGACAGACTGTGACAGTACGCACGAGGACTCACGGCAAACTCGCCCCGGTGAGCCGCGAGCCTTGATAAGAGGCCACTGTGCCAGGCCCACGGACCTAGTCCCGCAATCATCTCACTCGCGATGGCTGAATCCCTCGCATCCATCAAAGCTACATACGACGAGCAAGGGTACGTAGTCGTACCTGGTCTCATTCCGCCGGAAGACATCAAAGCCCTCGAGGATGCCTGCGACCGTGCCGTCACCAAGACCCGCACCGGGATCTGGCCCCATCGCCGTACGGTTGGGAAGCAGTTCCCGCCATTCGACGAGTCCGACCCGGACTCGTGGGGTGTACAGCACATCATGCATCCAGACCTTGGCGAGCCTGCATTCGCTCAATGGTATACTTCAAAGGGATTGAGAGGCATTGCGAGCCTGTTGCTAGACTGTGAAGACACCCAATTGCAGATGGGTGCGTCTCCGATCCGATCTTTTTATCTTGTGGGTGACGCGGACTTGGATCTGAATGAAATTTTTTGGGATAGAATTGTTCAATCTTCTCATCAATCCGCTGCACCATGACTTTGCCCTGCGATGGCACCGTGACGATGTGAGGGAGAACGCTACCGCAGAAGAGGAGATCAAATCTCTTGCATTGTGGTCTCGTGGGGTATACTTTCCATGTTTGTGGGGTAATCATTATCACTGACCTTACCTTCGCCTTTCCAGGTCCAATGGAATACGTGAGTCTAAATCGTATCCCCGCAACCCGCGCGTATGTGAAAGACGAATGACCGTTCTTCAGCGCTCTGTACAAGGACTCTTGTCTTTTCATCGTCCCGAAATCACACAGGGTACCCCGGACTGAGGCCCAAAGAAAGCTTTCGATGACCCAAGAGGCGCCGAAAGACCCGTTGGATATGCCGGAGGCTATCCAACTCACTCTTCAATGCAAGTGTCATTCGCTCCGTGTTTATGTTCCGAGTGATGATCAACACTGGTGTCCACAGCCGGCGAAACGGTATTCTACAACTCGAACATTCTACACTGTGCTGCCTACGACTCTAGCCAGCGCAGAGCGACGCTCCATGCTACCATGGGCGACATCCGAGGCGGCTCGACCCGCGCCCGCAACGTGCTGCAGCATGGTTTGCAGTGGATGAAGGAGGCTCGCTTCCGCAACACACTGGATGAAAACGGTCGAAGGATGCTAGACGCCCTCATCGAGATGCAGAGCAACGTCAAAGGCGATATTGGATACTCCCTGAGTGGTTAGTTTTCGGACCTGTCAGATGTGTATCCTTGAATCGAAGAAATATAAGTTATACCTGATTATTGTTACATATGTCGTATCGTCGCAGTCACAAATCCGAGTGTTGGGGCCCTCAAGGAGGTATACGATTGCCTCAAGCAACTGATAGGGTATAGTACTTCAGCTAATCCTCGAACTCACTGAGTCTACCTCGGCGTATAGCCACAGTTTTTGATCATCCAGCGTCAACCACATCGTCCAACACTATCTTCTACCAAGATCACCGATCGACAGGCGGGAATACGAAACCCTTGTTGCCAATAGGACTCCATCCATCCGCACGCTCATCAGCACGGATGAGGCTCGCAATGCTTGCGGTGTGTCGGTGCGTCCTCCCAGGACCCCCAGCAGACTTTTTCGAAGGTGCCTCAGGCTGAGCCGAGTCTGGCTTCTGGAATTGTCCAGCATTAGGGTTCGGCGAGCGGTACATGATGTTGTCTTGCTCGCCTTCGTCAGACAGGTCCGCAGACTCCGCAGTGTCGCTTGCGAATTCGTCGGCAACGGGACGCCGCGCCTCGAGGTCGTACTGCTCATACTTTGACCGTCCTCCAAGTCCGCCAGGTAATCGGAGTTCGTCGGGCATGAAGAGGTAGAAGAAGGCAGTGGCCAGGCAGGCACCCCCCACCACATCAATGAGGTAATGGTGGGTGAGATACATGGTGCTCCAGTATAGCACGCCGACGTACGTCCAAGCATATCTGGTGGTTCCGTCCCAGAAATGGGTGATGAACAACGCACCGAGCGTTGCCCAGCCCGCGTGCAAACTCGGGAATGCGCCAAAGACGAGCGGCGAATTCGAAAACGCGGTCTGGTAACCCTCACCACCAAACAGCGCGTCAATACGGGCAAGACCACCAGGGGAGCCCGGAATATTGTAGGTCGCAGGGGTGAGACCGTAGATGACCTCGTACCAGGGGGCTGCGCAGGGAATAAGGATCTGGGTCAGAACGGCAGTAAGGTTCATGTAGCCAAAGGTCTTTGCCCAGGTTTTGAGGGCGAGAGGAGGGCGAAATAACCACAATAAGAGGGAGAGGATGAGTGGATATATGTAATGTATGACGCCGTATGGGAGCCAAGCGATGATATCGAGGACCGGGTGAGTGAAACGCGTGAGGATATCTGAAATGTTGGCTCCGTAGAGGACAGACTCAAGTGTTGGGAGTAGGACAACGTGAACCGCGGGACGAAGACCAGAGGGTATGAAGCGGTTAGTGTAGAATGCGAGAAGCCAGGCAAACACAGGTGTTGCAGGGAAGAAGAGCTGAGAAGTAAAGGGGACTAAGAGGGCAACGGTGTAGAGGGCAGGAATCAACAGCTTGCTTGGGAAAGACGGCACTTCCATGATACTGAGCCAGAAGATAGCAAGGATTAGATGAAAGATGTAGATTACATCAGACTTGACGAAAGTATGGGCTTGGAGACGCGTGATCGTATCTGCGGGCGACAAAGATTTGTCGAGGCGACCAACTGCAGCGGAGAGAGCAGAGATGAATGTTCTCAATGGGGCCGAGGCGCTCGTACGAAACACCATGATGCTATACGTGCTGTAATGCACAACAGCGTAGCTAGATGGAGTCCAGGTGATGAGGCTACGAAGATACACCAATTTTCTCAAGTCGCGAAGACCGTGGGAAATGAGGGAGTTGGAACATTTCTTGACACAGACTCGCAGATTCTCAACATCATCATGATCATCCCTTTTCTCTGAGAACACTGCATGTCTGCATCCTTGAAGCTGGAAACTTGCTAAAACTGTGCGTTCGCCAGTCGTCGGTAAGTATGCATCTCGCCTGGCGACGGCCGCCTTCCCTATATAGATGTCATATGGATTACTACTCATGGCACAAGCTGACCTCTCCTGCTTTCGTCCAATACCACGACTCCCCATATACCCAGGATGTCCATACTCAAGAGATGTAGCCTTCTTGGTGATCTTCGCCTATGCATACAGATTGCCTTCTGGCCCACCTTGCAGCAGATCTGGGCCAAACCTTCGTTGCTTCTCCAACCAAGAGAAATTTCACGTTTCTTCATGTCCCACGTTTGGACAGTATTTGGACCAGGAATTGACGGAAATAGTACAGTAATCAAAAAATCGCTCATCACTAAGCATGCGTATGGGGTTGTCCTTGATCTTGGTGCTGGTAAGTGCTGAAGCACTCTGATTTTCTTGTCAGTGACTCACAGCAGAGTCATTATTGATCTTCAAGGGCATGGTCATACGGCAAAATATCTCGACAAGACCCGTGTCTCCAAATACGTCGCGCTCGAGCCAAACGCCAATATGCATAATGCAATCCGACATGCCGCAGATGTAGCCGGATTTAGCGAGGCGTCAGGAACTTTCGTCCTCCTCTCATGTGGTGCCGAAGACACCACAACCATCCTTACTTCTCTAGGCGGTTATCAACCCGTCGACACAATCATCTCCGTCTTGACTCTGTGTTCGGTGTCCGATCCGCAGGACACCATCAAATCCCTAGTCACCGATGTGCTCAAGCCAAGCGGGCAGTTTCTCTTCTACGAGCATGTTAGAAACCCGCTGCCTCACATTGCGTGGTGGCAGACGTTTTGGTCGCCGCTGTGGAGTACAGCGTTTGATGGCTGCAAACTTGATCGTCCCATTCACCTGTGGATACAGGAAACACGTGGGTGGATACACGAAGAATTGTGGGGCGTTGAGAATGAAGATGAGGAAAATTTGTTCTGGCATCGTGTGGGAAGATTTATCAAGGCTGCGTAACATACTTTCCGTGCGTAGATGGTCTGTATCTGCCCATATCTGTGGGCTGTGCTTACCTTTGATAGAGATAGCTTCAATTGTCTATCCAGCACCATCCTAGTTCCTTGGCGAGCATTTCCTAGTCAACCTAGAGTCCCTTACACTGCGCATAGTGCACATTGCCGAAATGCAATGCTCGGCACGGAAATGTTTGACGGACACGCCTTCGGGCAAGCGCCCAAGAAAATCATTGCGACGTGAGCATCATCGTTGTTCTCAAGCGATAGAAGGTGATTTCCTAGGGGCACTCTCAAAAGCTGACTCGCAGGTGCTCCGCTTGGGGGACAACAGGAACAAGTACATGTACCTACTTAGGTTTTTTCCCGGGCACACCTGAGGTTCCCAACATGACCAGTAACTCTCGTCGCCGCTAAGCTCAGGTTTCTACATCGCCACGCAACCGTGACTCAATATTCAATGGCCATTCATGGGCGTCTAAATTGCAACCGAGTTGCCTCAACAACTTGAACAATTCAGGGCGATGTATGTTTCTTGTTCTCAAGGGTCAGTACACGGCATCGTCGAGTCTGGACTATTTCTAGTAACGGTTCGTGCAGAGATGGTGTAGAGATTGCAACGTTTCCAGAATTACCGAAGTTTGCGGTTCCAGAAGGATTTGGCGAATACGCTCCTCAGACCACTACCACTAGTAGTTCAACGGCGCAAACCTGAACGAAATTCATGAGTCTTTCGTCAGGGCCTGTCAGGGCTCGCATTCAAAGCTGGACTCAATGTGAAGTCAGCCCCTATGAGATCCACACTTTCGTCTGATCAAGGCTACCCGCTCTCGCACAGCGTTAGGTCAGCCTGCTTCAAGCTAGCATCCGCTAGCCCCTTTCCTTGATCTTATATAACCTCCAGACCAGCAATCCCTCTGGCATTGGCACCATGACTGACCCCAGCAGGTGTGTACAACTTTTTAGGGGTTGCCTCAAATGACTTGACAGCATGCTTGTAGACCGCAAGAGTTTGAAACTCTGCAACTTCATGCTGGACAAACGCCTGATCTTGCAACGAATGCCAGGGCCGTCCCTATTTATGCCTCGACCAGCTTTGTATTCAATAATTCGGAGGTAAGTCGATCAGCACATCTGCTTTACCGCTCATCTAACTATCACCCAGCACGCTGCGGATATCTTCAGTTTGAGGTTAGTGAGATCTGTGATAACTTTCCATCAGAGGGGCCTCTGAATCAAACTACAGAAAATTCGATCATGCATATTCTCGCCTCAGTAATCCAACAGTCGTGCGCTCCTTAATTTGTCAAACGTACAACCACATAACGAATGTTTGCAGGAGGTTTTTGAGGAGCGCACGGCGGCGCTTGAAGGTGGAGCGGCAGCAATCGCAACTGCTTCTGGACAATCTGCTCAATTTCTAGCAATATCCACGATTGCTAACGCAGGGGATAACATTGTGTCAACGTGAGTGATGGTTCCAGCTTTCCCGCCAGAATCTTATAATTTTTAGATCATACTTATACGGTGGGGTACGTTCAGTTCCTGCTCCTTCATGGCTTGCACTGACCACTTGACAGACGTACAACCAATTCAAAGGTCCATGCGTCTCAGTTAAATTTCTAAGCAGGTTACTAAAGCAGATTCACAGTTACCTTCAAGAAATTCGGCATTGGTGTCAAGTTTGTTCAAGGTGACGACCCCACGGACATTGCTGCAGCAATTGATGAGAAAACAAAGGCGATTTTTGTTGAGAGCATTGGTAATCCCAAGTACAACGTTGCTCGGATCCCAGAACTTGCAAAGGTAAAGATCATTGAATTACTCATCCTGCCTTATGCGAGACGTCTACTTATCGATCATTCCAAGGTCGCCCACGGTAACGGCATCCCGTTGATCGTGGACAACACATTCGGTATGGGAGGATATCTCATTCGGCCAATCTCCCTAGGCGCGGATATCGTCTGTTGGTGAATTTGTTGTGAGAAACAAACGTACCCTGACGTTGTACACAGTACACAGCGCGACGAAATGGATCGGAGGTCACGGAACTACGATCGCAGGTGTCGTCATCGATTCAGGTCTGCGTTTTCAGCATACTTCAACGAACCCTCGACTGATCTACAATCCAGGCAAATTTGATTGGACCCGCAGCGGCAAATTCCCTTCGTTTACATCACCGTCTGAGGGTTACCACGGACTGGTCTTCAGTGAAACGTTTGGAGCGACTGCGTTTGCGGTTAAGCTTCGTGTTGAGCTTTTGCGTGACATCGGTCCTGCGTTGAATCCCTTCGGAGCTTTCTTGCTTATTCAAGGTCTCGAGACATTAAGCCTGCGTGCTCAGAGGCACTGCGATAATGCGCTCGCTTTGGCAACGTATGTCACTTTCAACGTCATCGCAGTCAGGTACTCACACGTAGACCGCAGGTGGCTTCAACAGCATCCAAATGTTTCGTGGGTTTCGTATCCAGGTCTTGAGAACCACGAGTACCATGAAATTTCGAAGAAATTGTTGCGTCCAAACTCTTATGGTGGCGTGCTGAGCTTCGGTGTCAAGGGAACAAGGGATATCGCAAGCAAAGTAGTGGACAGTTTGCGGCTGGCCAGTAACCTTGCCAATGTGGGGGATGCAAAGACTCTCGTAATTCACCCTGCCACGACGACACATTCGCAATTGACGGAAGAGGAGATGTTGGCGACAGGTGTGACGCCTGATCTGATCAGGGTACGTTTCTTGCTGGATGCGAGGTTCGCAGAGGCTTTACCGATGATTGGTTACTAGGTTGCGGTCGGAATTGAGCACATCAACGACATCATCGCGGACTTTTCACAAGCTTTAGGCAGACTCTCTTCATCATCGTAGGTGTTATTGAACTGGGGAAATGATTCCCGAGAACCTGACCATTGCACATTCGCTGTTTTCAAGTTGAGAGCCGCATACGTGAGGCATCAGCCTGAAATGTTGGGCCTAACTTTGGCCCAACTACAGTACTGGTAGTGACAACCGTAGACGAACCAAGAGTATTACGAGGCAGCTATTTGATTCGCGGTGGGGGATCGAATTGATTACGACTTCCGCATGCCGTCGGGCCATTATGCCTTTCTATAATCATACTGTCATCGGGTAGCTGACAGCGAACGATTGAAGGAAACAAAAAGGCTGCAAACTTGGCAAAAGACCGTGCCAACGTGATGGCCCGCTATGGACAGAAAGATTATTCTGGGGCCCGTTAGGTAGCCCCGATGGTTGCTCTACTTCGTAAGTATCATTGAGCCAGATGACCATGTGACTTTGTCCCCAAACAACCGAGCATCCGCCCATATCCGCTCCACCTTTGGATCCCGATCGCGCCACTGTTGTTGGTCAAGGAAGATCGGCCGGAAGCGTCGTCGAACGACCGGTTGGGATAGCTGTCCTTGAGAACGGGACGGGGATGGCAGGGCATCAGATTGCGTCGGAGTGCGGGTTACGTCGTGGGGTCCAGGAAGGCGTGGACGACGGGGAGTTGACGGACCAGCGTCTGGAGGTTGAGTCTCCACATTCTGGTGGCCGACAGATCGTTTGGTGCGACTGCCTGTCATGGCAGCATGGAATGCGGCCACAGCTTCAGCGGATGGTTTCGTGGGCGACGTGTTGTTCACTTTTGGCTTGGTCGGTGAGGAATGATCGATTTTGCGCTTCTTGGTTGGAGTTTCTGGGAACGTGTTGTTTTGGTCTTCATTGTCACTACCCGACGGTAGACGAGAGAAGACAACAGTGCGTGTGTTAGAAGGCGTCCTCACTGGGGTTGAGGAATCCTTTTTCGGTGAGCGTGGTTTCATCGCAGGTTTAATGGGCGATCTTGGGGTGGAAGAAATAGCCAGTTGTGAAACGCGCTTGGGGCGTGTCGTCGACGACTCGGCAGAATCGTGCTTCTGCAGTAAACAGGACTTGATCTGGTCCGCGATCAACCCACAGTGCTTGTCGAGGGTGGCAATCACGGACTTGAACGTCTTTGGGTTTAGGCTATACTTTTGGCAGAGGGACCGCTCCTGCACTGCGGGCTCCTAAACGCAAGTCATTGTATCAGTCGATGAGACGTCCAGCGATCGTAAGAGAACTCTAAAGAGCGAGCTTACCTCCATCAACTGGCAAACCCAGCAAAATATTGCACACGACACAAGGTTAACACCATGCTTTTCCTTCAGAATGTTGATCTGGGAAAATGCTCCCTCGGTATCCTCCATGCAGGCCATGGCTTGTTCTCCGGGGTGTATGCGGTAAGTATTGACCAGTGTCTCGTATGTAACACCTGAGGTGTTACTACCTTCCTCGTCACGAAGGGCTGCGCGGACGGTCTTGAGAGCGTCTGAGAAGTCGGGCTTTGATATGCACGCTGCATTCGTCGCAGCCTGGAGTGACACTTCACCATTGTTTAGCCTATGGCGAATTTAGCTAGATGACAGTCGCAGAGAGGGATGACGCGTACTGTTCCGATGCTAAATACGCGCATATTGCGGGGAGAGCAGTGTGGTGCTTGATGGCGAAGCCGGATCCTGGGCGAGTCTTTGCAGTGACAATGCGCCAAATTGAGAGCGCTTTCTGGATCGACTCTGCGGTAGAACACAGGCTAGCCACTTGTCTGCGTATCAATGCTTCCGCCATCGTAGACCAGTGGTGAGAACTTCAGAAGGTGCACGTTATCGCGTTAGTTACCTAAGCCAAGCGATGGCGATTACACTGTGTTACAATCATGCAGCTCAAGTACTGTTTTCGCAAGAATTCTCACTCATCGATCCAGCATAAAGAGGTGTCTGTGCAAGAGGGAACACTGTTTAGTTACGCCGCCAGAATCTACCTTGATCCAGAAACCCCCTCTGAGTCATCACGGCAAGCTCACGACATAGAATTCGGATTTAGAGCCAGCGCATGATTTCACTGTGGTCTAGGTGACCTCGAAGGACTCGCTCACGAACCTCACAAGTACGACCATTACGTCTCTATACAAGCTCTTGGGATGCGGACGGCACGATCCTGAGAGGCTTCAGGATGTATTCCGAGTCGACACAAATCATGTAAGCTATATCAGCCCCGCTCTGTGGTGACACCTAAGTTGTTCTTGAGCGGCTCAGCCCGAAGGAATGTTATCTTTCTCTCCACATAGATTCAAGTTGGCCGCATGGGTAGTTATAAAGGAAAAGAAGCTGGTGCTCCTGAGAGCGGACAATTGATGCCATCTAGGAATCACATCTGCTGCCTATGGTCAGCCATCCTACGAGGCTTCCCGAGTCATCAGCCCCTCCTCCGGATCATGTGGAGACAAAGGGCTCAGGACTACCTGGTCTCGGTCTCGGTCTGGTGGTTTCTGCTTTGAGAACTGAGAGACAGAGAAGTAAATCATCGGTGGAAGTAGATGTGAGCACATCCGAAACCTACCACAGCATATGCTTGGGCAATGACGATGATAGCCGCTCCTGCAACGGAAGCAAGCGAAGGCACCGTCCCGAACACAAAGAACTCGAATGCAACTGCAAACATCAGCTGACAATAGGAGCCTATGGAACCCCGCGTGGCTGTTTCATACCGTAACCCCATGGTCAGTAAGATCTGCGACCCGAGAAACTGGTTAGCCGCGGGACTTATTAGCTTGCAGTAGGATAGTACCTGAGCTATGACTCCGAGCAGACCGATGACGAGCAGAAGAGCGATCCACTGCCAAGTCATGGGGAAGACTACCGCTTGCTTGACTATTGCCATGCTAAAGGGGTTGTGAAACAATTGGGACAGTCGTCCACCTCGGCGCCGGATAATGAACTCACGCGAGACATCCAACGATCACACACCAGAAGGAGAAGAATGACATGACGTGCATGGGGTGGGCGCGCTTCCCGATGGCTCGCATGGTGATGACTTTAAAGCAGAGACAATTAGCATGTAAAGCTGCTGTTCAGTCAAGGCACCAAACTTACATGTCGTGGTACCACCACATACGCCGATCAGAGCAGCGCTGAAAGCAGGTATCAGGGGGAGGGAATCAAACACTTATACACTTCTTACCCTATGGCGCGTAACCGCTCAAAGGGTGTGATGTCGGCAGTATCATTTCCACCGGGAGCAGAATCCCCGAACAAGAACGGTGGTCTGGCAATCAGAATGACGCCGAGAAGACTAAACACTGGAATGAGTTAGATTGATGGACTGTCAACGAACATCGCAGATATCTTACCACCGGCTAATGCTTCTCTCTTTGTGTAGGTCTCCTTGAGGATGAGACATCCTGCTAACGCAGTGGTGAACGGACCCAGAAACGTGATGACTGTGGCGTCTGCCAAGGAAAGATAATTCAGGGAATAGTACATCCCGAAGAGCCCAAAGAACCTGGAAGCAAAGCAGGTGGTGGCCCTATGTTATCGCGAAAACAAAGTAGATACATACCCCGCGAAGCCTCTGACAGCCAACAGTCCTCGAACCTCCTTTGGGCCGAGGAGGGGGTCTGGAATTTTATTTGCCACCCTATATATTCGTTAGCGTCTTCGAAACATGCTGCATAGGGATAATATCCACATGTATACCATGCAACAGCAAACCGTGATCACCTGTGAAGTGATCAACAATGGTGATTCCTTTCCAGTGCTGTACGCACCATTCGAACCGTGATCAACTATTGAGGGAACTGGCGATCAGAGCCAGAAGAGGGCGACGGTTCGTGTGACACTCACCTCCAAAGTTGGGGTTGGCGGATCCAACTTTTCCAACAGCTTCACAGAGAGGTTCATCGACGCGAAAAAGAGCTGTGCACAAATCACCAGCAAAAGACCAGCATTACTGGAGACGAAACTGGCTACTTTATCCTTCTTAGCAGCCCACCAGTTACAGGGAGGAGTGCGCGGAGCTGAGGGATGAGTTACTCCGTCGCTTTCGATGTCTTGAGACACTGGGAGGTATCCGTTGTGGGCAGCCATCGAGGTCCACTACTAAAAATCCACCATTGAAGGCAGGAGCTATAATGGTCCCCCCTCCCACCAAGAAGAAGCAGGCACCAGATAAATATGGCCCCGTGGTCACAGACTCGGAACAAGTTTCTTACGACCTTGCATGGGCGCTTGAGTTATGTTTTCGGCCCGAATAACCGGATGCATGATGTCAGTGCGATGTGCCAAGCTCCCCTATCTCTGTTCTCGCCACCATGTCCACCGGCATCGAGGAATACGACCCATCATTCAAATTCAAACCCCATCGTCCTGGCGATGATGATGATCCAACCCATCTTCAGGCCTCTGCCCACGGCCCAACCCAACCAGAGCGTCCTCAGACCCGTCCTCCGTTGGATGCGCTTTTCCGTGACCCTCTTCCTCCTCTTTCCAGCACATCTCCGCGACGATATCCCGGCATCGATCGGTCCTCTACAGATGCACTCTTGAAGTCGCTCTCAGAGAACCACGTGCGCTGGCACATCTTTTTCAATTACAAGGGCTTCCACAAGTATGTTACACAAAAAGACCTGGTGACGATCTCAATGTTTGACATGGCCCGCAACCATGCAGCCCATCACTTGCTCGCAATATGGGTCATGGGTGCTCCGGGTCCTGTCATCGAGGCTGCGTATGCCACACACTGCGAGTACCAGCTCCCCGCCTTTGAATCTCCCGCGCGCATCAATGATCGTAACTTCCATAAACACTTGGGAGATGAGCGGTATGTACGCCTTGTGCCATGGAATATCCCCAACTCCTTAGAGATGTTTCAGCTACTATACTGGATATCTCGACTATTTCACCTCCGAGCTCCTTGAAAATGGCCTCCCGGAATGTATCGAGGAATATATCTTTTCACCGGAAGCCAATTTCTCCGTAAACACTGCTGTACCCGCTCCCGAAATGTTATCGCGTTTTGTGGAAGGTGCATTCCATCCACTCATCCACGTCGGATATGGTGCAGAATTTAGTTCCATAGGCATCGCGGCCGAGGGTCCGTGTCTCGGGCATCATGGGCATCGTTGACACTGAATGCTGTAACAGGGCTAGCCATAACAGCTGTTCAGACCTCAAGCGGGGACTTACTTTCAAGAACCTGGTTTCCTGACGTTGTCTCCAGTGTCAGTAGCAGGGGTGGCAACCGCACGGCGCTGTCGATCCTTGCGCTTGTTTCCTGTGACCCTCGCTTTTCTCACATCCAAAAAATGGACGACGAAACGATGCTGCCGAAGACTTTGATGGAGCGTGGATCCATCATACACGACTATGTTAACATGTGGAGGCTCGATATTTCAACGGAGGCTGGAATGGCGGATGCAGTCGAGGAACTCTGCTGGACGAATGCCCTTATCTACGGCGTCGGTGGACACACTCCAGACAAAGGCTTCAAGGCTGACTTCTTCCTGATGCACCTCGTCACTTCATCCATTTTCCTTCCATCCCTGTTGGCTTGCATCGAAAAGTTCTCCTCTAGGCGACTCCTTTTGCTCACCTACTTCACTACTTCCCTCTCGTACTATCTTGCTAGGGGGCGACCATGCATTGACATTCTGTACTTTTACAAGGCCACTGAAAATATCTTGCACAAAACTCGGGGACCGACCACAGCTCCGGCCGCGAACACGCTTCCTTCGTCGACGTCCAACTTGGCTCAAACACCCAATGCGTGGTTCCCCCTGATCCAGTCGGCTATTGTACACCCGAACGATCACCTTTGCAATGCTCAACGCGCTCTCGCTCACTGCGCGGAATTGTACGGTACAAGAATGAAAGGCTGGTGTTCGCCGCCAGAGGGCAGGACGGCATCACCAGCACAAGTTGCGAGAGAGGAAGAGGCTGAAGAAAAGGTCGGACTGCAGGAGCTGGACGGAACGGTCTTTCTGCGTGTGGCCCTACTCACGCAGAATAAATTTGGATGGATGAGGGAGGGCGAGAGTCCGGGAGATTGGGACAACGAGGGGTTCTATTGGGATCCGGAAGAACGTCCATGACGCGTGACGCAGCATAGGTGTTTTTAGTGCGAGTCCAGAGGTTACTTTTCAGGCAGCGTACAAATCGAACGGTGTATTGTTAGTGTCACCTTAATGCACTGTTGTATTAGCAGTATATTTATGAAGGCAGTTTAATTATTTATGTAAGACGTCGAGAGAGCAAGCTCAAGCAAGTTGAAGCAACAGAGTAACATTAATTGGACTAACGAATGAAGGGAATGTATGCGTCATGGTTTCACCCAACCGTCAAGGCCACATAGTAGCAACTCCTCCGAGGAAAAGCGGGTACGGAAGGTACAGGAATATGACGCCGCACGGCTGCCCTACATCAGCCCCGAAGAGCGAGCCAGGCAGCGGTACTCGTTCTTGTGAGCACCCAAATGGGTGCCTCGCTCCACCAACCATGAAACTGAACGTTCTTGCCGAATGGCTACGCTTCTGCAGTTGAGTGGACACTGGAGAGAACAGTCAATTTTTGAGCGCGTTATATATCCCAGAGCGGGGTTTAAAGTTACATCTCCGAAGGGGGAACGCCGACTTATCGAACGAGGCCCGAGTCGCTCGCGTCGTGCTCCACTTCAAACACGATGTATACCCCCGCCTCGTTCATCCAAATGACCCCTTCTGCCCTCCCCCAAACTCCAACTCCAGCGACACGCGGACGAGGCGCAAAACGGGGTCGCAAGCCGAGAGGTGCCGTTCTAACAACTGGTACTCCAGGCCACCAAGCGGATATCGCCCCTGGGGCTGCTGATGTGGGCATCCCCGCTGCTGGACCCTCGACTCCTGTCCTACCTGCGGCGACTGGTGGAACCTCGGGCGATCCGAAACCAGGGACGGGTATGGGGGATGAGGATGGTGAAGGGGAAGGGGAAGATGAACTTTTGCCTGCCATGGCGGATGATGATTATTCGGCACAACTGTCATGGCAGAGTGAGAGCAAGGACAACCTGAAGTAAGCCAACTCCCCAAATTTTGCTATATCACGAATGGGTATTCTCTAACTTGTGGGTGCTCCTCGTAGGGTATTGATGGACAACTTCAGTCCCGCGCAGTACGATCGTTTCGAGGCGTACAGACGACATGCATTGCCAAAGCAAGCCGTCCGGAGGGTAAGGCTCGACATCTTTCCTATCAGATTTCTGTATGCTACTAACTCATTTTGCATATATAGGTGATACAACAGACGACAGGTCAACAGGTCTCGCAACCTGTAGCTCAAGTTGTGGCAGGTTTTGCAAAGGTATTTGTTGGAGAGATTGTAGAAAAAGGTGAGTTCTTTTTAACCATCCTTCCCTCCTGTTTATCCATCCCTTGCGCTTGACTAAATGTTGATTTATTTACAGCACGAGCAGTTCAAGCACGCCGAGGCGAGACTGGCCCTCTTTCCCCCGACCATTTGCGAGAAGCATATAGGCTTTATCAAGCAGAGACGGGAAGAGTGGGCAGTGCGAGAGCTGGTAGAGGCAGGAAATTATTCGTGAGATAAAGCTGAGATGACACTTCTTCAGTCGTAGAGCTGGGCTTGATGGTTGGGTTGGGTGTGAAGATCATGCATTAATGGGGTAGTGGTAACCTGGGTCGTTGCCATCGACCCGCCGGGGGTTCGATTCCCTCTTAATGCATTTGTTTTTGGAATGGCACATTTTGCCCCGAGTAGATGTGAAACTGTTACTTGACTTGGCAATTCTCTTTCGTGGTGTGGCTGTGCTCTGTCACTGCCTTCGAGGCACGTGACTGTCACTTTGCGATGATGATCACATTTTCCTGCGCGTTTCAACTCGACGAAGAACTACGAGCTGGCTCGGCAGTCAGCCCATAACATCCTCCATTAGTTCTTCTATCAACCGACATGTCTGGCAAGGAAAACCCATACCTTGCTCACCTCCCTCCCGGTCAGCGAAATACCGGCTCTGAGATTTCCAAAGCCGCTGCGAGCGAGCCTCTATTCGGATTTCTGCCTAGGAAAGTGACTGCAGGTCAAGTTCGCAAGGCATTGGTACGTCTTATTAAGCGGAAATTTGAGATATGAATTGATCTATATGGTCGTGCTTTCCAGGAACATGATACGAACCCATTCACGAAGGCTCCCCGCACCGCTCAATACAAGAAGATATTAGAGACGCGAAGGAAACTTCCGGTCTATGCTCAGATGGATGAGTTTTACAAGATGGTACGTATTTCTTCTCGAGACTGCCATCTCTTACGAACCATAACTCGTTCGCAGTTCAACGAACATCAGATTATCGTCATGGTTGGCGAAACAGGATCTGGCAAGACTACGCAGTAAGTTGGCGACCAAGAGAGATTCTTCTTGTCTATCTTTTTAAAACCGCGAGCTTATAGAACGGTCTCTTTTCGTCGCCAGAATTCCACAGTTTGTCGCATATTCCGACCTCCCGCACACAAAGGGCAAGATTGTTGCTTGTACGCAGCCACGACGTGTTGCCGCTATGTCAGTTGCGAAGCGTGTTGCAGATGAGATGGACGGTGTGTAGCTTTGATCTTCAATGCTTATCGGTGCTCATGGTTGATTTAGTTCAACTCGGGCGGCATGTCGGTTACTCGATACGTTTCGAAGACATGACCGAGCCCGGTACCACGTTCCTCAAGTACATGACGGATGGTATGCTTCTCCGCGAAGCCATGAACGACCCCGATCTCAACCGCTACTCGACGATCATCTTGGATGAGGCTCACGAACGAACTCTCGCAACCGATATCCTCATGGGTCTTCTAAAATCCCTCGCTAAAAAACGTCCAGATCTCAAAATTATCATTATGTCTGCCACACTCGATGCCCTCAAGTTCCAGAAATACTTTGGGATCAAAACAGGCACCCCTGCGCCTTTATTCAAAGTTCCTGGTCGCACCCATCCTGTGGAGGTATTTTACACACAGGAGCCTGAACCGGATTACGTCGAAGCGGCTATTCGAACGGTTTTGATGATCCACCGGGCAGAGGACCCGGGTGACGTCTTGCTTTTCTTGACCGGAGAGGAGGAGATCGAGGACGCTTGCCGGAAAATCAAACTGGAAGCAGACGACCTTGTTAACCAGGACCCTGATTCCGTCGGACCACTAATCTGCATTCCACTCTATTCGTCTCTTCCACCTCAGCAGCAACAACGGATATTCGACCCTCCTCCACACCCTCGGACGCCTGACGGCCCTCCCGGCAGGAAAGTTGTCGTCTCGACCAATATCGCGGAGACTTCCCTGACAATTGATGGCATTGTTTACGTCGTGGACCCTGGATTCTCCAAGCAAAAGGTGTACAACCCCCGTATCAGAGTCGAGAGTTTGTTGGTGAGCCCGATATCCAAGGCCTCTGCCCAGCAGCGAGCGGGACGTGCCGGACGAACAAGACCGGGGAAGTGCTTCAGGTTGTACACCGAAAAGGACTTCATGTCGGAGCTCGAAGAGCAGACACACCCAGAGATTCTCAGGAGTAACCTCGCAAATACTGTGTTAGAGTTGGTCAAGGCCGGAATCAAGGTACGCGATTTGATTGGTGGCTTGCGGACCGTTTCTGATCATCAACAGGATCTTGTGCGATTTGATTATGTAGATGCTCCTGCACCAGAGACTCTCATGCGAGCTCTGGAATTGTTAAACTACCTGGCAGCGTTGGACGACGATGGCAATCTTACGCCACTCGGGAGCATTATGGCTGAGTTCCCCCTGGATCCTCAGGTACGTGCCAGCTTACATGTCTGGGTTGTACCTACTGATGTTGCTCTCCAGCTGTCGAAGATACTCATATGCAGCCCTGAATTCCAATGTAGTAATGAGATTTTGACAATCACAGCGATGTTGTCTGGTGAGTCTTGACGGTTTTCCTCGATGCATGGCGCCTTCTGAATCATTTTTTTCAGTACCGAACGTTTGGCTTCGACCGAATAACCAACGGAAGGAGGCAGATGCTGCCAAAACTCTGCTTACCGTACCAGACAGTGACCACTTGACACTACTAAACGTGTACAACTCCCATATACAAAGTAAGTGTCGTTTATAGCGCTGATTGTGTGTCACTGACTTGGATATTTTTGACAGACAAAGGAGACAAGAACTGGGCTTGGAACCACTACCTTTCAGCCCGTGCGCTTGCTCAGGCTGAGAATGTCCGCCAACAGCTGGAGCGGACCATGGAGCGCTTCGAAGTGCAGCTTGTGTCGACGACGGATGAGAAGAAAATGTACGCCAATATTCGGAAGGTGTTGTGTTGGGGCTTCTTCATGCAAGTTGCACACAAAGAGGGCGAAAAGGGGAACTACTTGACAGTCAAGGACAACCAAGTAAGACTTATTAGGATACCCCTCTCGCAATTGGCGATTGACGGGATGTGTTTCTTCAGGTTGTTACTTTACACCCATCTTGCGGACTGGATACGCAACCTGAATGGGTCATCTTCAATGAATTCGTTCTGACAACACGACATTATATCAGGACGGTTTCCGACATTCGCCCCGAGTGGTATGTGCCCCACTTCTCAGATCAACTTGATGTCACATCTCACTGGCGAGTCCCGCAGGCTTCTTGAGTACGCGCCAGTCTACTTTGATCTTTCAACTTTCAAGGATGGGGATACGAAGAGAGCACTGCAACGAGTGGCGAGCAAGAAGAGCAAATTTGCACGAGTGGAGGAAGCCGACGGAGAACGGCCTAAGAAGAAGGCGAGAAAGTAGACATTTCAGTGGTATTGTTTCTTGTCGACGTGGTCGCTATCAATTAGATTTCTGTCACTCGCCAGGCAGACGACAGGTGTATCTCATTGGGTGACATTTTTCTTGAATTCCACCACGATGAGTGTCATCACTCCAGAACAAGACACAAAATCTGCTGACATTGATCAATTTCGTGTGATCCGTGAATTGTCATAGCTTTGGTAACCAAGGTGTGTCGAATGATGGGCATGCAGTGTGTACGCCCAACCGTTGCCCAGCCGGCCGTCATTCCGACACAGGAGATGGCTGCGACAACGCTTCCCAAGTCCCGCTTTCACTGAGCGTCGATGGCGGTCTGATTTGTCCCGACAGACCCTCTTCCCTCCATGCCTCAAACCCACCGACCATATCTGCCGCATTCAGCAAACCTATATCATGCAGTGATGCAGCAGCGAGGCTGCTAGCATGACCATCTTCACAATAGATAATCACCCTCAAATCATACCGATCGGCTATGGCTAGCCTGGCTTCGCTTCTTGGGTCGAATCGCCACTCCAAATCGTTCCTCTCTATGATGAGGGAGCCGTGGATACCCCCAGAGCGAGCGCGTTGGGCAGCTGGACGGATATCGACGAGGAACGCAGGAGTGGGGTACGTTGGGTCATGGAGTATCTCCCAGGCTTGGCGTGGAGTGACGCGCTGAAGGCGTGCGCGAGCTGCCTCGACTATCTGATCGATGCTCCTCGAGCCTGGAGGCGCGGAAAGAGGATCAAGGGGTGTGCGAATTGATTTGGAGAGTACATCCCAAAGAGCTGCACTATCGTATGAGGATGACCCAATGTCACGTACTGATGCAGTGAGAAGATTTCCGTGATTCGTGACAGAGACCACCCGACCGAGAAATTTAGAGCTGAATAGGAGGACTGCACGTTGGACGTCATCAGCCTCTCCACCTGTAATCACGAGGGTGTTGGTATTAGCGGTGGAGGTGGGTGATGGTGCGCCTGTCGTCGCTAGTGCGAAAAGGTGTCGGGAGGGTATACGATTGCGAATGATTTCTGCGACGTGGCGAAGAAAAGAGTCATCGTCCTTCTTGGAGAAGGTGAAGTAGACGCTTATTTTAACGCCTTCGATCAATGTGGCTTTCATGATGGCGCGAACGGCAATACCATTGGCGACTTCCTCGCGTATGCTGTCAAGGGTGCGTGGTGATGAGGAGCCAGCAATAGATGAACGGGGTGATGAAGTTTTGACGAGTCTTTGGCTCTCAGATACTACACTATCAGCCGTGGAGGGTTCAGAGGGGGGCATGATGCTCAGCGAGTGTTTGATCATAAGAGTCCAGGTCACTGAGGTGTTGCTAACTCGGGGTATCGAAATGCGTACGGGGCGAGATGTGGGCTCCGCGGTTTGGGGCTAGCTGTTGACTCGTACATTGTCAAATGGTTGTCAGATAGTCAGATCTGGATCATCGTGGAGCACATCGTACAAGAAAGACATACATGGGCACCTGAGAGAGACAAACTGTTGTCGTCCCAAGAATGATAGAAGGGAAATTCTTGTGTACTGCCTTGGCTGTGAACTGGACAAGAGCTCTGTCCGGTGGCCGGGTCTCCGTTGGCGATGTCGGCGAGATTGCCAATGACACGGACTCGATTTCGTCCCAACCAAGTAAATGACGCAATCGTCGTCGCACATGGTTCCGCTCCGGAGCACCCACTCATTTTCGTCCGCCTTAGAAGTCGTTGCCAGTCATCGTCTGGGAAACAACTAAATACGCCAAATCTGCCAGCTGGCAATCACGAGGTTTACAGCGAAGATACTTTATATCGCCCAGTCATGTTCTTGCCTCTCTTGGACGCCAGAGTGCCTTTCTCTCCTCTTGCTTGGATTAGAGACGCCATGCAAGGATTGCTCCTTTACCTCGCTACCTTCTTCGCTGTAGGGAGCCACTTCGAGTCCCACAGTAGTCCCGTCGGTGTGCGAGGCGCCAACGACGGCCAGTATCTGATCGGTGTCGGTGTCGGCGACGTCACTGGGTGCGTCTCTACCTACCTATCTCCCACGCAGACATGTTCAGACCCATTTGGACAGGCCGGTCGTAGAAACCAATATGATGGCAGGTGCTGTTACTGTTCCATGCTTCCTCGTCTCTGATTGTCCGAATCTCAGGGGTATGCTTCGCTAGCCCAGACAGACACAGGCCTCCACATGCGTCAGCGTTCCCGAGCATTCATCGTCGCTGATCCTAGCGACCCGACCTCACCTACTTCCCGTGCTCTTCTAATCTCTTCTGACATTTGCATGGGGGATACTGGTGTTCGTCGCTCCATACTCGCTGCGCTTGCTGATGACCCCATACTCGGGGGCCTGTACACGCCTTCCAACACAGCTCTTGTTGGCACCCATTCGCATTCGGGGGTTGGTGGGTACCTTGAGGACCTCCTTCCTCAGATAACGAGCCTCGGTCATGTCAATCAGACTGCACAGGCGATCGTAGACGGGACACTCAACGCTATTCGGAAGGCACATGCTTCCCTTGCTCCAGGCTCTATAAGACTCGGTAACACCACCTTGTTGGGTGCCAACCGCAACCGGAGCCCTAACGCATATGTGGCCAACCCGGCCGAGGAGAGAGCAAGGTACCAGTATGATCAAGACAAGGACTTGTCGGTCCTCAGGCTGGACGATACGAACGGGAATGCAAGAGGGATGATCAGCTTCTTTGCAGTACACGGAACTAGTTTGTACGAGGTAAGGTGGGATCTTTTGGCAACCGAATAAGTGGTACTGACATTATGATTGAAGAACAATACTTTGGTCAGCGGGGATAACAAAGGAATGGCTGCTTATTTGTATGAATGTGAGTGATCTGCCGTCGGATTCTCGAGGTCGCTCACCGCTGGGCGCCACTACTCATAGCATATATTGAGCCCAGTACATCTCCCGGAAACAACAGTTTTGTAGCGGGGTTTGTGCAATGTATGACCCGTTTCTTCTCATTCTCTGTGCGATTATTTCCATCTCCACATGTCTGTTACCCTCCATGAAGAAGGACTCTTCGTCGCTTGCTTTGGGATCCCTTTGTGTGGACATCCTCGCATGATCATAAAGATTCTTTCCACAAACGCTGACATCGTCCCCCTTTTTTTTTGCTAGCCAATGTCGGCGACACGAGTCCCAACACGTGAGTCTTTGGAAATATCTTCTTCAGCCTGTAGATGATTGATCTATTTGTCGCGTTTCTACAACCCTCATTGTGCCTCTGAATTTCCCGATTTTTAATCAGTCTCGGCGCTTATTGCGAATCTCCGGGACAGCCGTATGACGGCCAGCCCTGTGACTATGAACACTCGACATGCGGCGGGACGGTTGAGGCTTGCCACGGACGGTGTGTGAAGCTGCCATTTCCCAATATCCCAATGTTCCAGCGTTTATTATCTCCCTGAAATGCAGGGGTCCCGGCTTCCGCATCTCAGACTTCGTTTCCGACTTCACTATCGGAAAGGCCCAATTCGAAGCTGCGAAGGGAGTCATGGAGGCATCGCCGCCGAAAGTTATCTTCACGAGCCCTGACACAACCATTGAAACTGCAAACACGACAGCTTTGACGGATGTCAAAGGTTCTGTGAGGAGTGTCCATGTATACATGAGCATGTACGTCCTGGGACTCCTATCCATTCCGAGGTATGACCGATGCTGAGCGGCGGAATTACTCAGGACGAACTACACATTCACGCTTCCTAATGGAACTACTGCAAGGACTTGCCCTGCTGCGTTAGGTCCGTACATCTTGGTCTTAGTGACACACATTTTGGTTAACTGACCCGAAATTCCTAGGGTATGGCTTTGCAGGGGGGACCACGTAAGTCGATGCAAAATCCGGAGTGGGTTGATAATGGCCTTTGTTAATCCCAAAATTTTCGTTTCTATTCCGCCGCAACCTAAAGTGATGGTCCTGGGGCTTTCGATTTCGTTCAGGGCGATAACTCGTCTATGCCTCAAAATCCTTTTTGGCAGATCGTTAAAGGTACTGTCAATTAATCTCACAGTCAACTTGGTTGCTACACATTCTACGACCTGGATTATCTAGGCGCTGTCACTCCATCTCCCTCACAAGAACAGATTGACTGTCAATATCCGAAACCTATCCTGCTAAATACTGTAAGTCCTCGCGTGCAAATTGCATCCCTCCGTACCGACTAATATATGAACGGAGGGTTACGCGAACACACCTTATCAATGGTCGCCGCACACAGTTGACGTTCAAATGCTTCGGGTCGGCAATTTCGTCGTCCTTGTTATGCCCGGAGAACTAACAACGATGGCCGGTCGGAGGATGCGGTGTGTTGGTTACGTCCAGTGCTTGCACTGATCTGACCCCACTGTTTTCTTTATTTCTTTCGCCTGCTCCCTCATCATCCACCCTCGCTGCGGAACACCCAGAGAAGCGCTCCGTACTCAACTCATCTCCTCTGGGATCCTCGATGATTCGGCCTATGTGGTTGTTGCTGGTCCTGCGAATACTTACGGACACTATGTTGCAACACGTGAAGAGTACGCCATTCAGCGCTACGAAGGAGCTTCGACAGTCTTCGGGCCCGGTTAGTGAAGTGTACCCTAAATAGCTTCCATAGCTGACTTGGTGGTGGAAATAATCAGCCACATTGGAAGCTTACATCAATCGCTACAGCGAGCTAGTACCATATCTGGCCGACAACGCCACAGGAACTCCACCCTCTGATCCTCCTTCCCCTGAGCAGACCTCGAAAGCAATTTCGTTGCAGGTGCGTGACGTTTTTTAAGCTGTTGTCTCTTGCTTCCATGTGTTATCGACCTGCGTGCAATGTTTGACCACAAGCTTGCCAATCTAGCTGCCGTTGATTGCCGACAATTCTCTTTTCGGAAAATTCGGTGATGTTATAGTAGATGTAGCCAATTCTTATTCTCCAGGGGACACTGTCAGTGCGCAATTTGTAGGGGCAAACCCAAGGGTGGGATTTCTTTGTTATTTGATATTCCGAACTTGGTCTCACGAGTTACAACTTGAAATAACAGAACAACCTCCGCCTCGAAGGCACTTTCCTTACCGTTGACCAGTTCATAAGCGGTGATTGGACGACTGTGCGCACCGACTCCCATCCGTCTACTATCTACCAGTGGAACAGGACGAACGTCGTGTTGGGCACAAGCACCGTTGACATCAGTTGGTGAGTGTCTGTTGTCTTACCTCGAGCGACTCATACTCACATATTTCCTTAGGACAATCGAGGAGGGAACGCCTGGTAAGTACACCGAGGACACCAGATCTTTTTTGAACTGAGAAATCGGTTTCACAGCTGGCATATACAGACTCACCTATAATGGTGATGCCAAACCTCTTATCGGGGAGATCCACTCATTCTCGGCTACCTCGGCTACTTTCACTGTCGCGTAAAACTGGTTCAAGCTGTTGTTTCCTTGTCAACGCTGATGACTGTCATGATTCTGAAGTCTCGCAATCGTAGGTTATTTTGTTGGAATATTTTTGTTGAAACACGGACGCTGTTGAACAGTTTGATGTAGGTTTCGATTGTTCAGAATGTATGCTCCTATAATAAAACGCTTTGCGACCGTCAGCTGGTACCTTTAAATATCAATGAAGTCTGGATATCAACATCACGATTCACGAGTCTCCCGAGATCACTTATTCTGGCCTGGATATTTAATGGGGTATGTGCGAATTGAAAGCTGCAGTGACGCTGCAATAAATATTGGCAATCGCCGTCTACCATGCTAAATTTGTAAGTACACTCGAATGACACCAAGCTCTCCTCCTGAGAGTCCCCTGCATGGAGCACGATCTGTCTATTCCCATTGGTCAGGGCCCCACGGCATTCCACAGGGGCTGGCGTGCGAGTGTGCGCTGCGCAAAAAGACCACATGAGTACCGTATGACGATTAGTACATGTGAGCGTAAACTTACTCAGGGACGCAGTCTTGACGACGATCTACATCCACAATGGTGTCTCCCGACACTTCCAAACTGACGCCTCCATCTCTCACTGCCAGGTCGGTGTGTGCGCGGGCGTGCCCAGACGAACCTGTTGGGAGCGCAACAGCCATAGCTGCGGCCCCAAGAAGCATAACGGCGAGCTTGTTGAAGAACATGGTGCAGGTTAGGAGCAACCTTGGCTGTGAAGAATACTGTGGAGAAGGAGACTGGAAGGAGAGGCGCGAATGTGCTTTGAAGTTTGCGAGCGTGGTCGCATATAAATACTCGGAGCTTCGTTTCCTGTGACTTCACCCCTCTTCGCCCTTCTTCGCCCAACAAATGTCAAATAATATTCAATGCAAGCGAGGCTGAGTAGATGCTGATCATCAAAATGTCAACTGTCTATCACAAGTTTATCAACTATAAAAAGACGAAGTTATAACTGGAAGATGGGCTCACAGCATGTCCCAGATCCTGCCAATGCCATACACAAATAGATAAATCAAACAAAACATATGAAACAGAGTCTCGCTTCACGAAGGCGGTGGTGCCAGCTGACTCGCGATTCTGGTGCAAAAGCTGGTATGGTGTTGGAGGCTGGAACCGACAGCTCATCGTCGGCGTCGCGGAAGGCTGGGGTCTGTTGATCCATGCTCAAACGGTACTGGAGTCGGAGACTGTTGACCCCTTGTGAGGGGTTTTTTGGACCCTGCTGCGAGATGTTTGAGACTGCGGCGATAGGAGGTAAGGCTGTCGGGTCGGACAAAAATAGAGGGATTAAGATTCCGGTCGGGAGAATGATGGACAAACTGCATGGCGCCAGTGGAGAGCAGTGGAGCGAACCTAGATAAAAATTGAGCAAGGGGGAGGTGAACGTGACGTCGTGACGTGGCAGGTGCACAGGGGTCTGGGAACAAAATTACCTGTATGTCACGCCGATGAAGAAGTTTGTCGCGCGTCGTGTATATGTACTTATGGCCTGTAACCTCTGGGATCGGGGTGCAGTCCCTTCGGCACCTCAGAGTCCTTGGCAGATGGGAACGATACCTAGATGCCAAAAAAAAGAAACGTTGGTGTCACCACCATAGTACCACAGGATGGTGGTGTGGACCACATAACTTTTCCCGCAAATCTCTACAGTAATTTCATGCGTAGGCCGAGTGAAAGCTGGATCTGCAGCAACCAGTTTCAAGTTGAAGTTTGAACGTTTGAACTTGAAGCCACACCAGTGACACTGCCATCGCAATACAGTAGATGCCATATCGGGCGAGATTACATACACGTTGCTTGCGCGTCCTCGTCCTCGTACTCTGATCTACAACACACCAATGGACCACTTTCCGACAAACTGGGGTCGTCCAGTGAGTACAGTGTCTTACTTGCCGTGAACGCTGATTTACCACTCATGCAAGAGAAACGATGCTATCGACCCATATGGAACATATCCTATCCACGCAAGACCTAATAACCATCGGGCCCAGGATGCCACAGCGGGCGGCGTCCAACACACACAGTGAGTCTCTGGTTATTTACTCGTAAATATCTTCTGGTGTGACGCGTGCGCCTCCAGACAGCCTATAGTCACTGGGACGAGCGTCTTGGGGATCAAATACAAGGATGGCATCATGATGGCAGCTGATAATCTCGGTGAGTACATGTTCTTGCATCCCTTTTCCTTCGTACATCCCCTTACCTCGAGTGTTGCTCAGCATCATATGGTTCGCTTGCCCGTTTCAAGGACGTCCAACGTCTCCAAGCTGTGGGCGACTACACCGTCGTAGGCGCAAGCGGTGACATGTCAGACTTCCAATACATCCAACGACTACTCGAAGAAATCATCGTGGAGGAGATTGCCGCTCAAGACGGACACGAGCTGGGTCCTGTGGAAATACACGAGTACATGTCGCAAGTCATGTACGGCCGTCGTTCGCGGATCGATCCATTGTGGAACTCGCTGATCATCGGTGGTTTCAAAAATGGGAAAAGGTACGCGTTTGTGATGGGCTCTCCCTTGGTCACAAGTCTGATGTATGGGTGAACACAGGTTCTTGTCTTACGTCGATTTGTTGGGCACGACATATTCGGCTTCGACGATCGCAACTGGCTACGGAGCTTACATTGCACAACCACTGCTTCGCAAAGCTGTGGAAGGTTATGAGGACAAGCTGACAGAAGAACAGGCGCGGAAAATTATGGAGGATTGCATGCGTGTACTTTTCTACCGTGACGCAAGAAGTCTGAACAAGGTTTGTCCTACCCCCTCAAGTTTTGAATCGCCTTATGAACATCTTCTCGTCGTCTCTCTAGTATCAACTTGCAACAATCACATCTGCGGGGGTGCGAATCTCGGATTCGCTGCATCTGGAGACGTCGTGGAACTTCGCAGAGGGGATCAGGGGGTACGGGGCCCAGACCCTGTAGGAAATAGTAACCATTTCGTCTTTCTTTGTATCAATACACAGGTTCCATTGCATCGATTGGCGAACTTGATCCATGCAACAGGAACGTTCCCCTCTCCCTCCTCGCAGAATTAGATTTGTTTCGCGGAGAGGTTTAGATACCTATGCGGCTGACTGACACTGGCACATGAGTAACAGCCAATGGGAAAGGTGAAATGAGCCGGGGTGACAGGTTACAAGCATTGTCCGATTTCAAGTTAGTGTTGGTTTTGTGGCGCCGAGATTGGAAAGAAAGAAGGATCATATCTGATCATATGCTCTCCCAGACTGGAACAGCATACCCTCGGTTTGTTAACTATCTTCGCCGTGACACTAGGGGTATTTTTTTCGGATGTATGGCGCTGCCGTTCACAATGAGACCTGAGAAAATGACAGAGGCTCCATGTTCACTTGAAAACCATCCAATGTACCAAGCTCTTGCATGAATCAAAGACTCTGTTGCATCAATGGTAACCCACTCTATATATAAATGCTCTGTTCGACCATTACATCTCTCCTTCCTTCTTCATCCATCTCCTCCTCGTAAATGTAGATAGAGACCACCACTAGCTAGTAGTATATAGTAGTTGCATTTGATGGCCAGCAGACAATCTACTGGCCGTTGCTGTTATAAACATGGGTAGTACTACATGAAGTGACTCGGCTATCAGGATTTCCAAACCCATGAACATAATACAATGCGGTTTGATCCTAGTATCAAATCACATGCCGTTAGGTAAGCGCGGGTGACATCAAAGGCTGATTCTTTCGCTGAGACATAATGACATCATAGTTTTGTTTGGGTTGATTTCGGTCTCCTGTTCCTCTCTTACCTCTACTCCTCCGTCTTGCCATACACATTGTAGCACCCCTCACACTCACTCAACATTTATGGCCTCAAATCTTCCCATTGCTGAAATGATTGGGGATCTTCCCATCCTCGAGGCTGAACAAGGTGTGCTATCTGATTACCCATTCTGACTCGCCTGCTCAGAATTGATGCCTCAGGTGACTGTGTCGCTGGCGACACTGAGACTCAGGCACAGAATGCCCAGACAACACCAACAGGTCCTGTCCAGTCTGTGAGTGGTGATCAGATCCTTGCTTGATCAATACATCTACTCACCATGTCACACTATGAAAAGAAACCAAAGTTTAAGATCGTAACAAGCACATTTTTCTACTTTCTCCTTCTCCAGTGGCCTGCTATATTCGCAGCAATCCATCTGGGGATCGAGAAGTGGAAGTATGCTGGACGCTTTTGGAGCTTTGTTGGATTCACTATTGGGAACTCGATAGTATCCCTTTGTGTTTTCAATAAATCTCACTCGCAACATCTTGTTGCTGTACTCAGATTCAACTACACCTTCCCTTGCGCCTTGGAGGCACTTTTTCTCCTATACTTCTTGGCAGGCAAGTTTTATATTTACTCTGATGTCTGCCATATTTTCTGATATAATTGACCAGACACTTCTCTTTCTATTACCGCTGTTTTTTCCATCCCCATTTCAGCTTGGTTGTGGGCCATCGACAAATTATTCTGTCATGCAAGAGATAGGATTGTTTTGAACGATTCCCCAGCCACATTGGATGCAACTGCAACTTCAACCCCGCATACCCCATCCAAGTTCACACAAGTCTGGAACTGGTTCCAATTCAGATCTCAAGCACACACCACCACCGACAGCAGAGATCAGGGTTCTTCTGATTCACATTCCCTAGGAGATTTAGGAGATACAGGCAAGTCCAGTTGGCTGTCAAGATTGGTGCGTTCCCAATGGTCTGTGTTGACATACACTGATCATTCCCATAGACAAGGACTAATGATAAGCCTAACTATCAGCTTCTCCACACATCCAGTGACGAGACATTGGTTTAATGGGGTTTTCATGTATTGATTTCTCCCTAGTAATATATCAACCCACATTGATTTGTAACATTTCTACATGGCAATTATTTCTCATCGTAGAACCTGAAAGTTCTCATCGGCACTGTTTATTCCTGGCCACGAGTATGCGCATTCTGATCGACTCACCTTCAGATCGCCTTTTGCAGCCGTAGTCTCAACAGTTCCATTCTTCTGCACCGGGAATATTATTTTAATCGCTGCTGACTATCTTCCTGGATTCCTTAGATCTTGCTTATAGATTCACGGGGACGTAAGCTGATCCAGCTTATGGGTTTCAGTGTCCTTACTGTCCAATTTGGATCATGGGTACGTTCATGATGTGGCGGTTCATCGCATTCAATTCTCTGGTGACAAGCTCACACCCTCTCGAGGCTTTGCCTATGGGCCACTTACCAGTACTCGTCACGGACAGCACGCTTTCCTGGCCCTCTACAGTCCCAATTTCTTCCAGAACTTTGGACCAAACACCACTGCTTTTATTATTCTCAGAGGGGCTGTATCGTTCGACTGCCCATGGGATTGCCGCGTCCCGCAATTTTGGCGCTGTGATCGCACGGCTCTTGTTTGGCTCCCTGAGAGTGTTCCAACAGAAGGATGAGTGTCCCTTGTCCCAGTATGATGATTCTACCTCTCTGCAGATCCTCTACATTCCATGTCTTCGGAAATGTTACGCATGTGTAACTTGGAGGTGATTCCCTTCGTCATGGTGACGGGTGTCCTGTCGACGTTGCTTATTCCCGAGACGATGCAATGGAGGATCTGTCGAACGAGGAAGAGAAATCATACTTCACTGGAACTGTTAGAACTTTCCACCATCAATCAGATGGTCGAAGATTCATGATCACCTCTCAGAGGTTTCACGAATTGCCGAGATTCTTCGGACCACAGACGTTTTTATTTATTCTTCCGCCAGGACCACTCTACCAGCGTTCTCGTTCAAATCGGGCTATCATTTTGTTGACTGTATAGCTCCTGGAGATACATATTCGATAGTCACGTTGAATTGAAGATATCGATGCAATCCTATGCAATCGATAATTAAACTCAGGAGCCACGATGTATCTATCGTACGAGGGGCAAATCTTGCGAGGAATTCGCCTCACTCAGGGTTCTAGAGAATCGATTGTAGCTTGTGGTGGCAATTGGCTATACGACACGTACTATACAACGCTTGATCATCCTGCTGTGGTCGACGGTCACGCACCACACTCTGAATACCAGGCACTACCAGGCAACTCCCAGCAGAGGAACGACGACTCGACATCCGAGATTTTGACGAGAGTCTCGAGGTTTGAGAATTCCACTCATCTTGCTCGAGTGTGATTGTGCTTCAGCTCAGAATTTGCAGCCAGAAGCGCTTGTTATCCTGGTACGTGACTCAGTCAACTCCAGGTCCGACATCCATACCGACGGAGCATCTCGCTAGACATTCACCAGCACCCCTGCAATAACCCCGCTTTCAAGTCCAACTCAAGCATCCCAACAACATGTCAACTTCTGGTACCATCCCGTTCACCGTCAATGAGCGTGTCCTGTGTTATCACGGGCCTCTCATCTATGAGGCAAAGATCCTCAAAATCGAGATGTGGGACGAGACGAACACGAAACTGGCAGGCGTCGGCCCACATTTCTTCGTGCACTACAAGGGGTGGAAGCAGACGTACGTCCATCATCATTTTCTGCGTCCGGTTTCTTCCATGTTGTCCCTACTCCTTTCTATTCTTTCGCGGAGCGCCTGGCTGACACTCAAGTTCCTTCATATAGATGGGACGAATGGGTACCTGTGGCTCGCCTCCTCAAGTATAACGAGACAAATGTGGCACTTCAAAAGGCGCTTGCGAGTCAGGCTTCTCAAGCGGCGTCATCCTCTGCTGCAGGGAGCAAGAAGGGCGCAGGTGGAAGTGGTGGGGGCTCGGGTGGCAGTGGGGGCGGAGCTGGTACTGGGTCAGGAAGAGGCGGGCGGAAGGACGGGAGGGGGACGAAGAGGGGCAGGGAGGAGGTGAGTACGCTGTTTTACTGTTTCATGTTTCGGCGTCGGACACGGCGAATTACGATGCCTCATTTGCAACTTCGGATCTTTTTCAGTCTATTTCGCGGTCGCTGACAGGGTATCATGATAGGATGACAGCAGTCGAAAGCCCGAGATGAAGTTGAATGTACCGGAGGTGCTGAAAGTGCTGCTTGTTGATGATTGGGAGACTATTACGAAGAACAATCAAGTAAGTTCTTTCCAGGCACTACGTCACATCGAGCTGACTTATTGGTCGTGTTTGTTGCATTGTGCAGCTGGTCCCGCTCCCTCGCAGTCCGAATGTAGTGGAAATCTTGCAGGAGTTCAAAGAGTATGTCGCGAAAATGGGTAAACACACGAGGTTTGTGATTGTTCCATCCACTTGGAATCTTCTCCGCTGACATTGAGCCTAGTCTACGTGACCCTGACCTCGTCCTTCCAACCATCATATCTGGGCTCACTGTCTATTTCGACCGTTCCCTTGGTGCTAATTTGCTGTACCGTTTTGAACGCCCGCAATACGCGGAGATACGCAGGGCATATGTTACTGGTCCTACAGTGCAGGTTGGGCAGGAGAAGGATATGAGCTCGATATACGGGGCGGAGCACTTGTTGAGAATGTTGGGTGTGTTGTGGTACTTGTCTCGCGCTTTCCGTGAGTTGCTGACCACCCGCTCCAGTGAGCTTACCTCAGATGGTGGCAAGCTCGACCATGGATACGGAGAGTATAGGGTTGGTGAAAGACTATGTCAACGAACTGCTGTCGTGAGTGTCCTCCTTGTCTGGACAAGCTGATTCACGAACATGTTATTGTAGATTCCTTGTGACCGAGCGTGATAGGTTGTTCCTCACGGAGTATCAAAGTTCGAGTTTACAGTATCAGAATATCTCGCGATCGTAATTTATTCTCGCCTCTGCTTTTCTGTGCATTTACATTTGTGTTCCTGTGTACGCTCAAGCACCCAGATAGGCTTTCATGGTCTTGGCCGGTTTTGCGATGTACGGGCTAAAACATATCGTTTGTCCATGCCCAACAGCCTATGATCTTTCCTTGTTCCTCGACTCGCGTGATGAGGACAATCAAGTCACAGATCGCACCTGCCTAAGATCCTCTTGTCCAGTTACAATGACTTCCATTCTCACAGATGCAGCCCGCGCAGCCCACTCTGCAGCAGCCAATATCCTCGCTACTGCCCAGATCAAAGTTGGTGAAGAGAACCCCGCGGTGAGCGTCAAAGAGGATAATCCCGAGAAGAGTTCCCCCCTGGATCTCAGCGGAAAGAATATAATCGTGCGTTTGGTTTCAGTCTCTTGATTTCATCCCTTTTCGATTGAAGGTGATGCGAGCTTGCTGATCATCTACATTGACACTATGGCTCGGCGTTCCCGGCGCATTCACCCCACCTTGCAGTTCTCAAGTGCCACAATACATTGACGATTATGGGAAATACAAAGCGAAAGATGTCAAGAACATCTACGTTGTCGCTGTCAATGACGCCTTCGTGACCAAGTAAGTCTACCCTCGCGCATACATGCGCATATAGCCACCTTAGCCTCACTTCCCTGATAGAGCATGGAAGGAAAAGCTTGCTCCACAAGGGACTGGTATGCTCTCTGAGTGTCATCCTGTCCGTCCAGAGGAATGCTGGTCACTTGGGATGCACGATGTGATTCGCAATAGGCGTTCGCTTCATCGCTGATGACAAGGGCGAGTTTACGAGCAATCTTGGACTCATTTTCGATGCGTTGGATCCCCTCGCTCCAAAGTAAGTGATTTTAATCGGATCCCCTGTTTCATCCATTCTACGATTTGAATACTGCCTGGGATGCATTGCCAAAGCGGTACGTCATCATTGCGCAAGATAGCAAGGTCGAGTCTCTCGTTATCGAGGATGAGCCTGCCAATATTACGACGACAGCTTCAAAGGTGGTCATGGCTCAGGTGGCCTAGTCCGGGGAAAGATGGATTGAAGTGTGAGTTTCAATGTACAATTCGGAGGATTGTGCAGTTAGTTCCGAACACTTGGAAATTGATGTACAATATTTGCTCGGATGGTCAAGAGTCCCATTTTCAATGAAGCCGACACAGTTATCCACATCCTTTCCTTTTTGGTTGGGCTGCCTTTGTCTCTCCTTGTGCTTGGAGATCCTGCCCTTTTCTTTATTGGCAGAGTTCTTCCAGCATTCACCTTCTTTATGCCCGAACCTCTCGCAGTGACCGCACTTGTGTTTGCATCTGAGGCAGCAGTGCGCAATGTTGTAATTGATGTGCTGACAGATCCGGCAAGGGGATCGGCGACCGTGTCCCTTTTCAAGGTATAGGTGAACTTGTTTCCATCCTCATCCTTACAGCACCAATTTTCTTCCAACAAGAGCGAGCAGAGCTCTTTACCGGTCATCGGTTGGGCATTCTCATCGGCTTGCACTCATCCCAGATATCCCAGGTAGGACGTGGTGAAGGATTCCCAGCTCTGTGGGAGATTTGCCACAAGGAGTGACTTGAACTCGTTGTCATCGATCTGATGATAACCGATCATGTAGCATTTTTATTTCTTGCGAATATCAGCTCCTTCTTTGGCATGTGGTGGTAATAATGGATTGCATCCCATGTGCATGGGCTCGTGAATGTTGTTCCACATCTGAGCAGAGGTAACACAGTCTAGGATATGGATGGCTTGATGATCCGAGTCGTGATCAACTCTTGAGCAATTATCCTTTCAATTAGCCTCAGCGACAGAATCCTCAGGTCGCGCTCCGTGTTTGCTGCCACACACATATTCGTTCTGGACAGATGGTGTGGTACAGCGGCAGATCATAGCTACCGCACAGGTGTTTGTCCTGGACAGACACCCATACTATACACACATTGCATGATGGCCATCCACAACACTTCATGCTGTACCATGCGTGTCCGTCCAGGACGGACACACATCGTACAGATCCTCGTAACCTCTGAGTATGCAGCAAACGTTTCGCAAAGTTGCTTCAATTGATCACATCAGATATAACCATTAACGCCATCAGAGCTTCCATTGCTATAAATGAGCGAGATGAAGACCGAACTACCGAAAGTCCAGTAACAACGGTGACCAAGTGGCAAAACAGTGTGGGCTTTGATTCCATTCCATCACTTCTTAGTACTGCCATGACGACAAATGTTATCATATCCCCTACACGGAGGACCGGAACAGTCATGCCCCGACGAGGGGAAACGGGTTGGGGTCCATGGAGATAAAACCAGAGGAAAAACTACCAAAAAACATTTACCTATTACCACAATGAAAACGTAAAACAGCACGATGAGCGCATAGAGCGTACAGACATCACAAACTATCGAAGATAAAACATCTTGAGGAGCACATACGAGAATAAATCAAAAAACGGAGACAGCAGATGATAGATAGGAGCTAGAAAGACACCAGCGGGACAGGGCCCAAGCAGGAATTGACAAGTTTGAGGCGGAACGTGGTTAGGACTTTAAGGGGGAGGAACGGTTGTGCCAAGAGGACGGGGACGGACGTGCGTGTTTGGACGAGGGGGGATGTACATCAACGAGCTGGCTCAAAGCAAGCTGCATCGTGACTGCCAGCAGCGAGCGTCAATGACCTCGTTGAAGAAGACACCAGTTTGAGCTCACCATGACGCCTATCCACTAAAACGGCAATCAGAGCGTGGGGTGTCCCCTCACAAGAAAAAAAAAGATAGACTGGCGCTCAGACAGCACCAGTATGCCGACACCTCAACAGGGAACAGGCAGCCGGGCGATGATAAGAACAACGCCACAACGACTTCCCTGTTGACTCCCCCTTGTCAACTACCGCCATCGTTTTTCGGTGATACCATGAGCAGCGGCGTTGCACGCTTCGCATACTCGGACTCGGTTTGGGCCACAGCGCCCGCTTGTCTTACGGCCCTTACGAACCCAATCGAATTCGGTTGCGGTCCTGTCCCCTTGTGCACATTCGTCGGGGTAGCGTACCCCGGACTGACGACCCAAGTGACGGAACATGTCGCGAAGACCTTGGTAATCCGGAAGGTCGGTGAAGCAGAGGGAGAGAGCATAGGTGAGCAAAAGCGTGAATTCGACAGGAAGGGTAGCTGTCATTGAGATGGTGGGAGGAGATAAGTAGTCGTGAGTTTCTTGCAGAGTGTCCGGGTGACATGACGCGGAAGATTGTCTTCGATGATGTCGGTGGAGAGGAGAAGGGGTGGGTGATCCCGAGTTAGGAGATGGAGAGTGGGCACGGGAACAGGATCGTTGTTGGTCGCGAGGTTGCGAACGCGTCCGAGGACGGCGCGGCGTCTCAATTGGACGCTCACGTTGTCTGAGCGGCGTTGGCTGTTGGGTAGGAAGAGGCTTGGATTGATCAGAAGTAGAGGGTATCTCGTCAAGATCTAGGTTGTCTTCTAATCGTGCGGTATCTTTGTGACGCAGTTCTGCTGGATGCTGATAAATGTGATCGGGAGGGGATTGCGGTAACAATGGACCAAGGGCATCTAATTTGGCTTGTAATATAAGCTCCCAAGTTTGAGCGACAGTCGGTGCACGCAGTTTTCGCCAAGGAAGGGTCCCGCGGAGGAAGTAAATGAGCATATACGCTAGTGATTCGAGATCGTCGCGACGAGAACACTCTGCAGGGAAGGCGTACTGTAGGCAAAGCTGGCAAAAAGCCGTATAAAGAGACGAGACTTACCGACACCACGGTGTGCGTTCAAGCTAGCAAACAAACTAGTACCAACGCCGTGTCTTCCCTCCTGCTTATATGCGACGTGTTCGCCTGTTTTTGAATCCCTGAAGCGACGTGCGAGACCAAAGTCGATCACGTTTACGATGGATTCTGTTGGCGAGGATGTAAGACCCATGACGAAATTTGCAGGTTTTACGTCGCGATGAATGAACGATCGAGAGTGGATGAATTCTAGGCGTGATATCTAGCCAAAAAAAAAAAAGCATGAGCGAGGGTCAAAAGGTTGTGGGATAGACGTGGCGGAGAGGTATGTATATGTGGAGACAAATCGAGGAGAAAGACGAACCAGTTGATCTGCGAGGAGAAGTACAGTCTTGAGAGAGAAATGTCTATTACAGACTTTGAAGAGGTCCTCTAAGGAGGGTCCCAATAGATCTATGACCATGACATTATAGTCGCCTTGTTTTCCTGAATACATTATCCACGGTACGCCTGGACCACCCATGAGGGACTTGTACACCTTTGATTCCTGACGAAGAGGGGAAGTGAGAGCACGAGGGATGGCTGGTTCGAGCTTGATAGCGACTTCTTTGCCGGCTATGGTGTGTACACCGAGAAATACGGATCCTGGCGGGGAAGGGTCTCAGATGTTTGGGTATTTAAGAGGTGTACTTTACTGACCACAACCGCCATTTGCGATTTCTTCTTCTAGTCTATACTTTCCACCGAATGTGACGTCCATCTGTTGTAGAGTGGACTGAGTGGCAGACTGAAACGTCGCTCCTTGGTTTTCTGGTTCATTTTTATGTAATCGTACCTATTCATGCGCTCCTCACGTGATCGCGTCGAGGCGGGACTAAACTAAATCTTGCGGATGCTGTACGATCCAGCTGAGCTTCCATTTCCAGGTCGACTTCCCTGACCGCATTCTAGCCATTCTCCACCAGAGCGGCCAAATCCCCGTTGTCATTTCTGCTATCGACCATTTTCTACATTTTCTCTGCTCCTCCTCGTCGCGGTCTTTTATGGAACATCCATGTCAGATAACAAACCATTCCGGCAAAGGGGAACAAAATCGGCCGTTTTGACCGACTGTCTGAGTTATCTTCCGAGACCAGCTTTATTTCCATCCCGTCTTCGCTGATACACCGTTTCGGGCTCGTGGGTTGGTGACTTGGAACCCCGCAAGGATCCTCCCGCGCGACAAGATCTCCCTCGGACTATGAACTGATGCAGCAGACCCATTCTGTATCACCCCCTCACAGATGTTGGTCGCACTATCATATGTCGACGTTGACTACAAAGTCAGTTTCCTCGCCACCTCGAATGGAACTTTCAGACGCACAAGTGCATGAACGTCTTGCTTCGAGGCATTTGGAGTACTTAAATGAAGGTGTTGTCAGGATTCACATTTCATGATGCTGTAATGTGCAGCCCGCCTCTGAGTCGTTCGATGTACGAAACTTCGAGCTTGAGCCTCACACCTTTCTTGACTCTTCATGTCCGTCGACGGCAAGGCCCTCAGGCTCGTCTCCTTGATCATCCTCGCCGCGTCCATCACATACTCGGGTGCCCCTGACATCCAAGCCACCTCACAAGAGGGCATGGAGTGCACTCGGAAGACGTAATGAATGGTTTGGACTATATAAAAGATGGGCCCGAGGCCCGGGGCATTTCGAAAGACCCGGGTATACCTTGGAAGGTAGCCCAAAGACAGACTCATGCGAGAAGGGATCGGGTCTGGATTCCGTTCAAGTCATATGTACAGTTACTGTAACATTGCCCTCGAGTGATATACGCTCCTGCAAACGGCCTTATAGACGCTTTCGACAAAGCTCAGACCTTCAAGCCTTCCCCAAACTCCTCAATAATTCCAACTCATCCAACGCTGCACGTTGAAACTCCTGATAATCCCACACCCCTGTGTTCTCCTCTCCCTCCTGTACCCAACCCAGCGCCGCCCCCGTCAGCCACGCCACGCGCAAAAACACGCTCCCATCCAGATGAGCATACTCCGGATTGACATCCAACCCGTCCTTTTCAAGCTCGGGAAGAACGAATCCTGCCTGACGGTACCCATACAACGCACCCCAGTGTGCGAGTGCGCGTTGAACTTTGCAGAGGTGCTCGTTGGGGTGGACGAGGGCACCTGCGAGAATTGGGTACCATGGGTTGGGTGTGAGTGCGTATGGGGAGTGCTGAGAGGGGAGTGTGCACTTGGCGGGGGTGGGGTGTGCGCCAGAGAATGCATTCGGGTATCGCGAAGATGGGGTAGCAAGTGGGGGGAGTGGCTGTGCAGTGAATTCCTTGAGTGCGAAACCTGGGCGACCACGGACGAGCCACCAGGTGATGCTCGTCAAGAAGTGTGCGCGAAGGAGGAGTGTCTGCGAGGAGTGGGAGAGGTATGCGCAGATCGAGGGCAGGAATAGAACCGACGTCACGATGTGAGCGCTGCAGTCATTCATGGTCAGAGGAGGGACAAACATACGATGTTAATACGCACGTGAAGAAATCAGCACGATACTCATCTTCAAGGCCACCCCAGCTGCCGACGCCATACATGAGCATCGCAGCCCAGACGAGCTCTTCGAGACGCGCCTCCAGGTCCTCTTGGTTTTTGATGTCACAATCCCACATCTCGCCGTACTTGTTGATGACCTCGCCGTGTGACTCGAGCATCGCTGCGTACTCGTGTTTGTCCAGGATCTTGGAGCCGAAGCGCGGATCGCGAAGCATGAGGGAGAGGATGTTGAGCGCACGTAGGCGAGAGCCGGCCTTGGGCATCCATTCAGGTTCTAGAACGGGTATGACTATCGGAGACGACACAGTTGGACGCTTTGTCAGGACTTCTCACCTTGGTTCTCTAGTTCAGTGATGGGCGTTGTGCGCGAAGGCGTGAAGAGAAGTCGCGTAATCAGCGTCGTCGCACCGGCAGGATGCACCGATGTCCACGCGAGACCTTTCCAAGTTCCAAATCAGACTCAAGCACGAATACCGACACGAAGAACAACATGCCTTCCGCGACGAGTCCCATTATCCCAAACTCCGCGCCGTATCCGACATGGATGATGGGATGTATTAGAATCTCAAGGAATCGATTGAGCAGCTGGGGCTGCTCCGCGCCTTGCTGAGGAGCACGAACATTGTAGTGAGGAGAGAAGAGGTATTTCTCAAGGACAGACGAGATAGTGGCGCCAGGCTCAAGCACGACATGGTGGAAATAGTCGAGGTAGGCGTTGTAGTAGCTGGATCGTCATCGTCAGCGCAAGAGTAAATGCACGCGGCGACGCGTACGCACTGGTGGTTTCCGAGATGATCGGTAAAGTTATCGTCGGTGATTTTGATCTCTTTGGGTGCAACGAACGCACTGCGCATGTGATCGAGGTGAGTGAGCTTGTATGCAGCGTCGATAACTGCACCCGGGGCACCGAGCGCGTAGATGGCGAGCAGGTGGTGGACAGAGTGACTGCGTGGTCAATGAGCAAGTGATTGTCTCGGACAGCAGTGAAAGTACAAGATACGTACTTGTGGAAACTGAAGTCGTTGAAGAAGACATGGCTCCGCTCGTGATTGTCCCTGAGCGACTTAAGGAGTGCAGCGGTTGCCTCTGGTCCCGAGTTGGGCACGCGCGCAGGAGCGAGGATAGAGGGCGGTGGCTTAACCCCTGGAAAGAGCTTGACAAGCACCTCGTCAGGGGATGGCTTCACGGGCAGGACGGTAGCAGGCAGTGCAGAGGTGGTCATTGGAGAATATCGATCGTGGTGAAGATATCAGAATCAGAGATAGCGCAAGGGATTTATAACTCTGCAAGAGGCTATGACTGCCCAGTGTGGATTAGCGGCTAGCTGAGAGAGGCAATTGTTAGTCCGCGCTGATACCGTCTGTCGAATCTGAAACGGTTACACACCGGGACTTTCAACCTGCTAAGTGCTTAAAAAGACAATTAAAAATATATTTGTGTTATAAAATATTATGACCTCATATTCTGAGGATACTTATAATCTTATATTTCAAGGCGACACATGATA
>JBBPLD010000103.1:0-64427 GCA_038089555.1 Chalciporus chontae | reverse complement strand
ATTATCGGCCAGCCCCTACCCTTTGTGACCACCCATCCTCGGCCAACCGTTAGCCGGCCCGTGAAGCACGGCCTAATTCGTCGTCGGCTGGCCCTACCCTAGGGTACAATTTCACTACATTATGTGACGTCTCGTTCGTTTGACCTCCTTGTGGCACGAATGCGGAATTGTACGTGATATTCTTCATGTTATGCGTCCACACCACAAATGAACCTCTGGCTGCGCTACGTCCAAGAAAATCATGCCTGCGCTCGCGACTCGTTGGTCAGATAGTGATTGATTCATCTCCAAACATGATACGCACCCCGTGTTCTTGACCACCAGCTTCAGTTGGTTCTCTACTGCGAAATTGACTGCGGCTTGAACGTCTGCTACCGAGCGCACATCAACGCCAACCACCGGCACGCTGCCCTGTCCGCACGTGCCCGTGATGGTCGTGTTCTGATAGCACGCATCGATAGTGCCGTTCCTGAATGTGAACGTCTCATAGTTGGCCATCTCCATCGCGCCGGGAAGAGACGAACGCCAGTTCCCGTCACCCCAGTTTTCTATGACTGCAGTGCAGTTTCCGGAGGGGTGTAAAGGCGGATAACAAGCGGAGGCACTAGGAACCGGGTAGATGAGGGGCTGGGAGACCTGGGATTGTAACTGCGAGAAGGTGGAGGCATCTGGCCAGCAGGGTTCGCCATAGGTACAGAGACACCCCGAGTCGCTGACCCATGCGTGGGCGAGGGCGACCGCGCCCAGAAGCGTTAATGCAGACACTTTCATTGTGAGTGCCTCGAGAGATCCGAATATGATACCTCACCGAACGAAGGAGCCATTTTATATCGCGGTGGAAAGGATGAGGCTTATACATTTTCGTCAATCGCTGTACTGTTGGGTTTGAAAACCACACGGTCATGTACAGGAAGATAACGTTGTCCCACCCGCCGGTTCAATTCCAAAGCTGCTACTCTCGAAGGGGATCGCTGCAGTGCACAGCCTTGCACAGCGTGCGCGCTCGGTAAGAGCATGCAAGGCCCGAATCCACATCACGGAGGGATAAACTTCCCTTGACGAGCATGCATAGTCGATTGACTTGCACCGGGAGGATTCGAGACGATGAGTGCCGCAGGCCTGTCTCCATTCGTGACTTCTGTCCGCAGCAATTTGGAGAAAAGAGTGGTGTGGGTTCTCTGCCGGACTGCTGTACTTGGCGCAAATAAGTTAACTGATTTGGTTAGTACTTAACTGCGTAGTGTGCGATGTCGGTGCAGATTCAACTGCGAGAAGATGATTACGTTGCGCTTGACGTTACCGGTAATCTCTTCAAGCCATATTACGTACAGCTTTTCAGTGCAATGATCTTCCTCGAAAACCTTGGCCATCGATGCGGGGCAAGCTGGGCCCACAAAGCTTGCAGTTGAAACCGGCACCTCGCTCACAGATCGTAGCAATATGAGTCGATTGAGAATTACATAGGTTGATCTCCCACAAATGAGGAACAGTGAAGGATATCAGCGACGAAGATGGCAGATGCAGGCAAAAGGCAAGTAATCAGTACATACTAGCGGCATGTCAAGTTCTCGTTCCAATCCTCAGATCCCACCCCCTCAGCAACGACAAACAATCGGTGCGGATCGTACGTGTCCTTGATCTGCGTGAGAGTTGAATTGTGGGTTGTATGTGATATTCTTCATGTCATGAGTCCATAAATGAACCCCTGGCCGTACTACATCCAAGAAGATCATACCTACCCTCGCGACATCAATCAGACTAGTTGATTCAGGTCAAATCATGAAACGCACCCCGTGTTCTTGACGACCAGCTTCAGTTGGTTCTCTACTGCGAAGTTGACCGCAGCTTGGATGTCCGCTACCGATCGCGCGTCGACACCAATGACAGGGACGTTACCCTGGCCACACGTGCCTGTAATAGTCGTGTTGAGATAGCACGCATCGATGGCACCGTTGCCGAACATGAACGTCTCGAAGTTGGTCGTCTCCGTCGCGCCAGGTAGAGAATAGCGCCAAAACCCGTCGGTTCAGTGAGCCATGATTACCGTACGGTTTCCGGAGTGGTTGGAGGGAGGGTAGCAGTCAGCTGCGCTGGGAAGCGGATAAATGAGGGGCTGATTGACCTGGGACTGAAGTTGCGACAACTTTGAAGCATCTGGCCAGCAGGGTTCGCCGTAGGTGCAGAGACACCCTGACTCGGTGAGCCCAGCAGCTACAAGCCTACTGACGCCTACAAGTGTCAACGCGGTGAGCGGTTTCATCCCCTGTCGAACCGACTTTCAATGCCACGTCTCTAGTAGTAGGATGCCCCATCGAAGAAAGTTGGTCAGATTATATACCCCCACTGACCTTCCGAATTCATCGAACCGAGGCCATGCCATTTTGGCGTTGGCCATAATTTTCAATAGTTCGGGTTCGATGATATTCGGGACCAAGTTGAAGCGAGTCAGCATACCACTGCCCCAGTCAAAGACCGCCGAGACCGAGTCGCTCCCGGTCAATTGAACGAGCTCAATTATGGCAGAATTCGAATTTGCTACGGTCCAGCATAATTCGATCCAAGCATTATGCTTTTGGATGCTAAGTTCCAATGTATGCTGTACACTTCTCTCACGGCCGGGCCGGGCCGGCTTCGAACTCGACATTCGGAATCGCACCCATGTCTCTACCACGAAGCCATCTCAATCTCACTGAGGACCAACGGTAGTTCAACGACGACGCTGTTGCGTCACAATAATAGTACATGGGGTGGGTATCAACCAAGACAAAAAGATAACTCTCGCTCAACCACGGCACGTCAAATTCTTGTTCCAATCCTCAGATCCGACTCCCTCAGCGACGACGAACAATCTATACGGATCATATTTATCCTTGATAGCCTTGAGAGTCGAGTAGTGAGAACCGAAAAGCGTTTTCTGCCAATCGATCTCAAATAAGGACGCCTGTCAGAAGTTCAAGAATTCCCAGTGGTCGCCGTCATCGCAAAAGTTAGCCGTCGAACAGACTCGTACGACTCGGAACGGGAACGACGAACCTCGTTGAAATAAGCACCGTCGTTTGGGGATAGATCGTGCATGGTCTGGATCCACCCTTTGAGCTGATCGATCAAACCCTGGATTTCTGTCCAAGTCGCTCCATCTTTCCAAAAAATTCCGTATACAGCTTCGACGACCGTACTTCTCCAGGCAGGGTTCAAACCGGCAGATTCAGGATCAATCTTATTCACCCTCCCGCCCGCTATCGTACTGCACGGATAAGCAGCTCGGGCGTCAGTTACTTCGAACACAAGACGGTTCACAACACCCACTTGATACTCGCTTGGGAATCGATGAGCACCTGGGCAAATTGGCTGTAGTTGGTGGCGATCGTGTCCCGGGAGAGAAGTCGAGACGTGATCATGATGTTGTGACCGGTCTGGGCCCCACCACTAAACAGGAGTTGATAGAGCTGATACCAGGAAGGAACCCAATACGCTTCGTACGCAGTGGTAACCCCGAATGGCTGCAGAGATGCGATGTAGTTATTCAAAGCCTGAGTAGTTTCTGATGCAGTTTCGTTTGTCATGTTTGGCGCGACGTAAAAGTACGAGACCTGAGGCGGAAATACGCTGCCATATCCGCCCCAACCATCGTCAGTGAGTTGGGTTTGGTATCGCAGCAGCTCCCCAACAAGCTCGGGAAGCACTGATGAATTGGTCACGTTGGCTTGGAACCCGTAGAACTGGACCGGAACGGAGGGGTATGTGCGGTAGGTGACGGAAGTGACGATACCATACGTGCTTCCACCACCGCCACGCAATGCCCAAAAAAGATCTGAATTCTGGTGGTTATTGGTGGTCAGGTATTCCCCTGTGGAAAGAACAACTGATATTTCAAGGGCGTTGTCGACTCCTTCGCTCGGCAATCAATATTGCTGTACCAAACAGTCATCAACTGACATCTTACCGAGACCATAGGTGGGGGACAGGACGGAGTGTCCTCCACCAGCAAGCCAACCACCGGAAGTACCAATAGAACCACCGGCGGAGATACCGCCAACCATTATACGCCCGTAGTCGTTGACTGCAGCGTAAGCTTCATGCCATTGTACGCCAGCACCGAGTGTCACAGCTGTCGCACAAGAAACTGATCAGAAATAATGCCAGACAGAAATCCCGGATTAATTTACCTTCGTACGTCTCGCTCGTTGGACCTCCTTGTGGCACAAATGCGGCGTTGTACGTGATATTTTTCATGTTATGCGTCCACACCATAAATGAACCTCTGGCCGTGCTACGCCCGAGAAAATCATGTCTGCCCCCGCGAGACTCATCGATCAGATCATGTTAATTTATATCAAAGTTTGGCAGTTACCCCGTGTTCTTGACGACTAGCTTCAGTTGGTTCTCTACTGCAAAGTTGACCGCAGCTTGGATGTCCGCTACCGAGCGCGAGTCAACCCCGATGATCGGCACGCTGCCTTGACCGCACGTGCCCGTGATGGTCGTGTTCTGATAGCACGCATCGATGGTGCCGTTTCGGAACATGAACGTCTCGAAATTGATCATCTCCATCGCGCCAGGTAGAGACGAGCGCCAGTTCCCATCGGTCCAATTAGCCATGACCGCGGTACAGTTTCCGGATGGGTCGGAGGGAGGGTAGCAGGCAGCCGCGCTGGGAAGCGGATGGATGAGCGGCTGAGAAACCTGGGACTGGAGCTGCGAGAAGGTGGAGGCATCTGGCCAGCAGGGTTCGCCGTAGGTGCATAGACACCGTGAGCTTGAGTCGGTTTCCCCAGGCCAGGCGGTCGCGAGCCTCGCTACCCCTAAAAGCATGAACATAGTAAACGCCGTCATTGGGAATGAACTTGATAGCTCAGGAGTCCGGGAACGAACTCGCGAAAGAGAATGGGACTTTTTGTACTCCGGTATTCGTCAGAAACCTTGATTTTCCTCCTTGCCATGTGGATCGTTGCAACATGATGACGTTGTCTTCCTGTCCCTATACGGCATAAAACTGCTGCGGTGTGCAGCGAGTATAACGTTGAATGATCATGAGGGGATAACTCTAGCTCAACGAACCATGTAAGGCAAGATGAACGTGGACGTGTTCTAGTGCCAATCTACATCCTTAAGCGCTAAATCAGCGCTGATTTAGCAGATATAAATGGGAATTTCAGGGAAAGTGCCGTACGATGGTGTTCCGGTCCAATCAGAGTCCTCGTTCAGTCCTCGCGTACGCCTCCAAACGTTACAAGACTGCTCCGATCTGCAAAGAGTGACAGTTACGTCGTGATTTCGAGGCTTTCGCGAGCCTACTCGGGGCCTAACCAGGATTCTGATAGGGACGGCTAACCTTTACCCACTACTAGTATACCTAAACTGGGTGCTCGAGAGGTGCTGTCCACTTCGCTAGGTTTGCAGATGCCGCTGATGTGTGCTGCGGTCGACTCCAAGTTCCATCAGATGCTTATCAGATGACAGGTAATTATACGAGCCCTACTATTATGGCACTAGGTGCGGTGTCATTCTCACATGAACCTCAGCCTGGGGCCTGGTTTTGAACGGCTTCACCTCCAGGAGAACGAGGGGCCTGAAAAGCCGGATTCGACCTTCGAAATGGACTATTACAAGAGGGTAACAAGTTGGATAAGTTACTAATACAATGTTACCTCCAAGCCGCAAAAAATACTCTTTAGAAAAAATCCGTACACCTTACGTGCTATGTCCTTGGAATCTTCGACGACCAAAGCCGCCGGGGGGAGGAGAGACGAGGAGGTCGCGACTACTCCTGACCCCCACCTTGGGTAAGGGGAGTCCGCGAGTCAGAGCGGGAAATATCTGAGGGTAAAGGGGAGATGGAAGACATAGAAAGTTCGCGTTGTAGGGAACGGTGGAGGGTGGGCTGTGGCGATGGTACAGCGATGGTGCGGGGAGAGGAGCTGTCTGAAGGACGTCCAGCTGGAAACTGCTGTGGCGGCTTGCCGTTGACCAGCGTCAAGGGGACGTGCACATTTGAAACTGGTTGCCCATCTGGAGTTGGCGACGCAGTGGACAACAAACGCCTCTTCTTTGACCGAGGTGAGACCTCAGGATCTTCTTCTGATTCAGCGGTATCGTCGGCAGAGCGCTTTTGATGTTGAAACAGGGCACGGGAGCGATGAAACATAGCAGGGATGCGGGCGACTCGGCCCACGAATTGAGAGCGGAGCTGATCGGCGTTTACCCATTGAAATCTTGCATTGGCCACGTCTTTAAGCTGTGCTTTTATGGGTTGGGGTAGGTTGAACGCCTTCCAGGGGTAGTGTGGGCGGCTATCAAACTTCTGTAATGATTCCCTATCTTTCTGCATCCACCGATCTCTATCAGCTTCTTCATTGATCCAACCTAGGTCGATCAGTCTGCGCAAGTGGCTGCCATTGATGGCTGTTCTCTTGGGATCAGGGTTTGCCAGCAACGCCTCGTATACATGCCATGCTGAGACGGGGTCGAATAGCTCCGGCGCGCGTTGTTGAACTGGAGTGGAATTCTCATAGGCAAAATCGCGAACTCTAACACCTCGATCTTGAATGTCGTGGACGATTTCCTGTTGTGTGAGATCCGCAGGAATGATTTCTGTTGGGACTGGAGAGGGTGCGGAAGCAATTTGTTCTGGGGCCTAGTGCAGAAAAAAAAAACTTGAGCCACTGGGAAAGAAAACTTGGACGGCGGTACCCACAGCGTTATCTGCCTCCGTGAGAGGTCGAGGCACGGGCATAGGGATTTTAAGGCTGAGCTCGCTCTGTGTCCTGCGACCAAACGAGGGTCCTTTACTGGACTCTCCTGTCGGCTCGGAACGCGTCCGACCGGGCGCTAGAAATGTGTCTTCTGGGGTGTTGTACACAAGGGAGAGTGTGCCGGGAATGTGTGTCTGAAGGTTGAACTGTAGACCGAATGGGGCTTGTACTTCGTATGCAGGCATTGGATGAGAGGGCAAGCGACGCGAGTTTTGGGAAGCGGGAGGAAAAGTGGGGGCTGGTGTGGCGGGGGTGTGGACCGTTTCGATGAGAAAGGAGAGAGTTAAGTATCTGTGTGGCCTATTGTTCTTGTTCCACCTTTCCACAGGACCAAAGGCTCCACCAAATCGGGGATGATGCAGATGGGTCCAAGCGGAAGCGACGTTTCGACACCTCAACACGGAAAATCGGATCCCGGTGTTGTTTTCCGACTTGCGTGTGTCCGTTTCAGATGACCGTCGAGTGACTACGACGCGAATCGAAACCCAACAACTTGAAGTAGTAGCTAGGGCCGGGGGCTGCAAGCGCTCAAGCTTGAGCTGAGTTGCTCTCCACCCGGCAGTTCCCGAAAAATGGACTTCCACAAATGGTATTCACCTACGATCAAGCCGGCTCCCGTCGCCGTCCCTGACGATGGCCACACAAGCCTGAGACAAGCTGCTTGTGTCACTCCATGTGCAATAGATGCAGTCACTGGGCAATGTGAACGCAAACCCTGCTGAATGATGCTGATCACCACGACCAAGGACGAACTCTGTATCATGGACCATAAGATGCGTTCGACCGAGAGAAGTGTAACTAGCACGTATGTTATGAGCTGCTAGGACGTTGTCTCCCCACTGGTCATCTCAATTGCTGCGCCCGCTCCCGGCGACTTGGACCGCCCACGTTGAGCGCAATTCGAATCCTTGTCACTCAAGACGCACTCGATAGGCTTGACATCGACCGCGTCGTCAAATGTGTGTCACGCGACGTCTGCTGACTAGTGTCTGATAACTGACCATGGTGCCCCAGTTCAACCATTAGACACGTTTGCAGGCGACTCTTGTGGTGAAATAGACACGAGGTTTCCCTCTCCCCCCTAGGGCGTCTATCTGCAATTGACGTCGAGCAAGCGATTGCTTGCATTCGTCAATGTGACGGGAGTTTCGGGGCCACCCGGGCCCTGGCGCAGAAGAAAGTCGTTCTGGGCAAGGTGCGAGTATAGCTTTGCTGTGCTGTGTACACGAGCTCAAATTCATTTCTAGTCTTCGTATGTGTGGCTGCACTCGAGATTGTCGATAGTAATACATAGATTGGGAGACGCCGTGCTGGCGGCTGTCAGAGGGGATTGACCGCTGCGCAAGTCTTTACTCGTACTCCTCGTTGTCAATTCTCAACAAAATCATTTGGATCTACAACAAGAGGTTCATCTCATTTATTCTTTCCGCCCCAGAGCTGGAGACTTCCGAGTCGGATGGGAATGCGGACCGTCCAGGTGACTCGGACATGGTAGATGTGTTCCACTTTAGCATCGCAGGCATGTCCAGCTGCATTATTCAGCCTCGTTGCGTTGTATATTTATGAATCACAGGTTTGTCTCTCTTGGAATATCTCGGTCTGGTGGATATATAACCAGTGTACTGCATGCCAGGAAGCAACCCTTACTCGCGGTTGGGACACGAGACGGACCGCCGCGGGGTTTTATGTAAATCGACGACCGAACTCCATTAGAGGTTGTAATTGAGTCGTCCACTGGCACGTTGAAGGAGACCTACGGAGCCAGTCACTGAGATAGGAACACAACAGACGGTTGTGTTGAACGTAAGGAACACGCCAGGTTCGTGTCGCGGACTTTGCCTCGTGCTCCAGTGGCAGTAGGTACTTACAAGTTACTATGGCACGAATACTAACAATTCAAGTTGCCTTTCTGCCCAGGAGTCTAGCGTTGTATGCCTCCATGGGCTCCCTTCTGTCCTCCCACCCGATGTCTGCACCTTACGAGCCTTTGCATACTCTTTCAACCAAGTCAAAGCGGCTGAAGCGCAATCTATTTGTATGGTCACTTAATGCTGGGCAGCCTGCTTTGTGCTGTGGTAGGCTCTCTGTGTCCCCTCGCCGCTCGCCATCTCACAGGTTCAGGCCTTCATATCTCTGAACACAATCAGGTCACTGTTTCGACGTTATGTCGCTGGATCGGGCTTGTTCTGGCCTACAATGATTACTCGACACACTCGATTGACCCTCATCTGGGGGAAAATATTCCTTTCGACTTGTACCACGCCAACGTCGACTCCTATTCCAATGGATCAACCCCTTTTTTGTATTGCATTACGTCCGTTGGCGATGTTCTCTCGCCGACATCGAATGAGTTTCTTTCGCCCGGCGACTACGGCGTATGTGCACCAGGTATGTAATCTGCAGACTCTCACTTAGCTCATCCATTCACCAGGTGCATCCCCTTCCAGTCGGCAGTGACGATCCACTTGGCTTCCCTCATGACGAGACCTCCGTTCTCGAGCAAGAAGAGGATATGAGAACCGCGGGTCGAGAGTCCGAGGTACAGAATCCAGTTTCTTTCAACAGCGGTTTCTTACTCTTGCATCAGTGCTTTCCTCCCGGTCCCGACTTTATCAATCGTGTCTTAGCCCGAGACCCAGGCTGTTGCTTCACAGGTCCCACCACCAAAGAACACCTAACGGTAACCTGGATATACGCTCCATGGCTGGGCAGTCGGGTGGATAACTTTCTCTCCATGATAATTACCACTCTAATTCGAGGTTCCGGAAATTTAGCATTGTGAATTGGATATCACCACTGGCAAGACGATGGGAGATGATGTGAACAACTATTTGACCGAGACCAATGCCATCAGTCTTCGCGCTGATGTTGCGAAGCTGTTCAAAGAAAACGTGCTCGGAATCGACGTGGATGTGAGTCATTGTCTTGACTATCTTTGATTGGGTTGTGTATCTGTCATTCGCATACAGGACGGCTACCGAGTCGTGTTCTTTGGTCCGCCGGAGACTACTTCCTCCTTACAGTCAGAGTGTCCGACCCATGTTGCTTTCTCATCCATCAATCGGCCAGGCGACATCTTCTTACGTAAACATTTCCGTCACTGCCTGGCGGTTAATTTTCTTGGCGGTGACATTCGCCTCGAGGTAGATCTCGGCTCTGGGGAAAACTTTGACGGCCACGTAGACCTTGCTGATCGTACATGGCAAAGTGTTGAGGGAAAGGCGGTTCTTGAGATGAGGCTGCGGAATCGAATTCGTTCGTCCTTTGAACAGCAAGAAATCATCGAGGACTCGGATTGAGTTATCACGAGTTTCAGGCATGTGGGGCATTTACTACCAAACTTTCCTTCTGCTGTATAAACACATTTGGCATCAGTTATGAAAACTCTGGAAATGTACGATACAGGATATATCAGGATCACGAAGCTATGAGTGCAACAAGCCTGATGGAGTGCATCTGGATCGTAGACAGCCAGATATCAGCGAGGCTATTTGATCTCCTCAGGAGACCGGCATAAAGGTGGACGTATACCAGCTGGACTGATCAAGCTGGGTGTGCCGCGTCGGCTGGGGGGTCGCTCCCGACTTATGCACGGCGGTCGGAACGAGTGGGGTGAAGTCCAGCGAGGCCTGTACGACCAATGGAGCACATGCAAGGGCGAGCGGAGGGGGGAAATATTCGGTGAGATCTTGCCCAACGAGCTCACTGAGATCGGTGGCGGTTAGTGAGACGATGCTGACCATGTTCGACTGTGTTCTCTCCATGGATGAAGTTCCAGAAGTCGTCGACCAAACCTCGGATCGAGGGCCACCAATCCGTGACTCCAGTATGCTGCGCGACCTCGTTCAAATCCCAAATGTTGTCAAAGTCGGGGCAGAGCAAGCAACCGAACTCGACGATCGTCGATGTAAAAGATGGCGATGGTGTTCCAAGTCATGAGCAAAATCAAGATGCAAATAGTGTCTTTCTCCCGCCATGCCAAGCGATCGTCGGGGCGTTTCATCCTTCGAATGAAAGACGGGATCAGCCCCGTACACAACCAGACGAGATACAGAGCTTGACGCCGAGCAACGTCGAGTGCGAGGGGAGGATGATATGGTATTAGACCTGGGTCCAGTGCTGTCCAGTGTTTTCAGAAAAATCAGGCGCGCCAGCCTTCAACGCCGCCCTTACAGCGGTTTGCGAATGGCAATCCGGATTTTTTTAGAGGGCAGGGAGAAGCGGCGACGGCGACGAGTCGGTCGATCCACGACCGCGGAAACGAACAGGGACCACATCAACCGCGCGACATGGCATCAATGATCAGTTGGCTAATCCATAGGCGTCACTAGTCACTGTCAATTGAGCTATGCTCCTATCAATCGTAACACTGAAGCTTGTGGGACCAACGGGGTCACTGCACCAACCCAGTTTTCGACTGCGGCATTGGCAAATTAGCGGTGCTTGAGGAAGACGAGAACCCAGTTATATTACTTTTTTTAGTTTACAAAGACCGCTTTTTGCGTGATCGAACTTTGTCGCTGGTTACATAACGTTGCAGTCTGTCTTGTGCCTCCATCATGGGCCATCAATGGATCACTGGACTCCCTTCTGTTCTGCCACCCAATGTCTGCACATTACGAGCCTTTGCATACTCTTTCAACCAACTCGACGCGGACGAAGGGCATTCTATTTGTATGGTCACTTGATAAGGCTGGGCTCCATGGTTTACACGGTGGTAGGCTCTCTGTTTTCCCTCGCCACTCGCCATCTCACAAGTTCAGGCTTTCATATCCCCATCACTATTTCGACGTTATATCGCTGGATCGGGCTTATTCTGACCTACAAAATTCTCGCTAAACGCTGGATGGACCCTCATCTGATGGAAAAGATTCCTTTCGACTTGTACCACGCCAACGCCGAGTATCGCGAAGGATTCACCCCTTTTCCGTATAACATTACGCCCGTTGGCGATGTTCTCTCGCCGACATCGAATGAGGTTCTTTCGCCCGGCGACTACGGCGTATGTGCACCAGGTATGTAATCTGCAGACTCTCACTTAGCCTATCCATTCACCAGGTACATCCACCCTTCCAGCCGGCAGCGGATACGATTCACTTCACTTGGAATACCCTCCTCGTGAGAACTCCTTTTTAACAAAAGAGACGCGGAGAAAAGAAAGTGGAAAGTTAGATAAGAATCCAGTCTCTTTTAACAATGATGGTTTGTCACTCTCACGTCAGCACTCCCTTTCCGAGTTTACAACAACTGTCTTAGACCCAGTCCGACGCTGCTGCATTACTGCCACTACCGACGAACCCTTAACGGTAACCTGGATATACCCTCCATCGCTGGGCGGCAAGGTGGATATCTTTCTCTCCATGATGATTACGGAACTAATCAGAGTTGCGAAAATTCAGAGTTTTGAGTTTTATACCGCCACTCGCGAGCCATGCAGAAATGATCTGGACACGTATTTGAACACGACCAATGTCATCAGTCTGCGCGCTGATGTTGCGAAGCTGTTCAAAGAAAACGTACTCGGAATCGACGTGGATGTGAGTCATTGTCTTGACTGTCTTTGATTGGGTTGCGTATCTGTCATTCGTAAACAGGACGGCTACCGTGTGGTGTTCTTTGGTCCGCCGGACACTACTTCCTCCTTACAGTCTGTGTGTCAGACCCATGTTGATTTCTCATCCATCGATGCGGCCAGGCGGCCAGGCGACATCTTTCTTCGTCAACATTTCCGTCACTGCCTGTCGGTTAATTTTCTTGACCCTGACATTAAGGCTGAGTACGAGGAGAAAGGCGGGGACGATAGCGGGGACGATAGCGGGGATGATGGCGGGGATGATGGCGGGGATGATGGCGGGGACGATGGCGGGGACGATGGCGGGGAGGAGGAAGAAAGCATCAGTGACTCGGATTGAGTCGTCACGAGTTTCAGGCGTGTGGGGCTGCCGAAGCATTCCTTCTACTGTATAAACACATTAGGCATCACGTATGAGAACACACAATCACGAAGTATAGGCTATGTTGCTGGTTGTTGGACGCGTTTGAAATCTTCCAAAGCCTGGATGCATGCCCAGCATTTACGTCGCCCCACCAGCGCATCAGCGGCACTTCCTGCCGAGACAACATTTTACATGGTTGGCCAACAAATGGGAGTACCTCGATTCGACGTATCTTGCCACGTTCCGTCGATCATGTACTGTACTTGCACAGCCTGGATTATCTTGCTCCGACTGAGAAAGGACCAGCTTGTCCTCCGCAAATACGATTGGGTGTGAACGCGATCTGCGAAAGGCAAGGAGATTCAACGACATAGCACAATCAGTTCCGAAAGAGCTTCCACCAGATGGAAGCTTAGTGTGGCTTCATTTACATACCTTGTTATGTCACGATCGATTACGTGTCCCTACTGATGAGCCATTTCACGGCGACGCTGGATCGTGCCAATCAGGGATAAGGAGTGAATATGTTGGGTCGAGTAAGGGTTCCATTGTGAGGAGGACAGCCCCCTCGCAAACGTCAGGTGAGTGGAGTATATCTCGCGGATTCTGGGGCTGAGCTGGTATTACCAAATGACATCGTGCTGGTCTTCGTGCCTTCCATTCTTCGTCTGTGTGTCCCGGTGCATAGCCCGGATGATGTAAGACAAACCTGTGATGCATAAATGCGATCTCGAACCATGTAGCTGAACATACCTGCGCTCCCAAAGTGCGTATAGAAGATATATACGGTTGTCCCTGGCACCGGGACAGTTTGCAGTCCCACCAGTTTCCAGATCGAAAGAGGCTTCTCGCTGCAACTCAGGGGAAACGGATAGCATGCCTACATAGCGGTCAAGGGCACAGCAGCCTCGGGAGAAATCCTTATCTTATGCCATGCGATTTTTCTGGACACCCGTTGAGTTGGGACGCCCATCGTGTCGTGATCTACTTCTTCGAAACTATCATGCGCAGCCACACATATGAAGACTTGAAATGAATCTGAGCTCGTGCAAACAGCCCAGCGAAGCTATAACTCGCACCTTTCCCAGAATGGCTCTGTAGCTCCGAATCCACGGTGAACTTTCAACGTTGTCAACGCTAATAGATGTAACTGTGAGTACAGATAAAAATGGAAGGCGGCAACATGGAATGAGAGCCTGAGCACAAACAATGTGCTCGAGTATCCAATGTGCCGATAGTTGCCAGCGAGATGGAAAGATTGCATAACTTACCGAATACATATCATCCAACTTCGTAGTTTCATGTGAGAGTTATGAAGTTGCCGTGTCGAGTTCACGGTTCTCGGAGCCAGCACTGCAACCACGCAAGAAGCGGGACTGGTCTTTGAGACTGAAAACATATAAGCATCCACTCTATTAGGTTCTCGTCTTCCTCAAGCACCGCCAATTTGATACCGCAGTCGAAAACTGGGTTGATTGATGCAGTGACCTGCATTTCAAGCCCACGTTGGTTCCACAAGCTTCAGGGTTACGATTGATAGGAGTATAGCTCGCCGATTGACAGCGACCTGTTGACTAGCTAACTGCCAGTGCTGGTTGATTTTGGTCCTTGTTCGTTTCCGCGGTCGTGGATCGACCGACTCGTCGCGAGTTTCATCATCATTTGACGGAACGTCTTCTCCCTGCCCTCTGCCACATGTCTGACTCGTGTCTATGTATTAAGGGCGGCGTTTCCTGGCGCGCCTGATTTTTCTGAAGACAGCCGGGTCCAACAACATATCATGCTCCTCTCGCACTCGACGTTGCTCGGCGTCAAGTTTTGAGTCGTTGACTCGGGGAATGGTCGAAGAAGGGAGGACTTGCCATCGATGATCCATTCCTCGACCGCAATTACCTTGCACGTGCAGTGACCAAGCTAGGCCATTTCGGACTAGCCGTCATGCATCATGCTACTTGCACATGTCCCCGCAGTATGGATCGCGTCCAACTCTACTTTTGCAATAAAGTCTGTTCTTTTCCTTAATCTCACCTGGCATGCAGCATGACTGACATGATTCTCAGGCGATTTCAAGCTTCCGGTGCCCGTGAACCACGTACAAGTGGCAGTTGGGTGAACCGCCCTTTCATGACCCCAATCATCATTGAAGCGTGGCGTCGCATCATCGCCATTAGTCGCTTCGCTAAGTTACTTGGCGATGTCAGCCTCATGGCAGAGGATATCTAAAGCCTCGCATGATTGCTTCGTTCCCCAACCCTCGCCTTCCTTTGCTCGTCTCATCCTTGGGACAGTATCCCCACGGACGGTTGTACGTTGTATTCCGACGACTTTTCACGATCGACCATGGTAGCATCCACAGTTCTCGGTGTACTCATCCTCGCGCGTAATGGGGACAGAACGGAGTACCTCCAAGATCCCTACAGTTACTCACCGTCCTTCACCGAATCTACTCCCCTCGGTGCCGTGCGTGTGCCCAGCTTCTCATTCTCGATGTGCATGCTAACATTTCGGGATGACAGGCCGAGTCCTTCCAGCTCGGCTCTTACCTCAAGTCCACATACCTGGACTCCTCGTCTCCTCTCCACATCCTTGACATGCCCCTGGACCCTTCTCATCCTATCCCACCCAGTCGAGTTCATGTCCATGCAAAGTCAGGTGGAGAAGGTGCCACGATCTTCGATTCCAGCGTTGCTCTGTTGCAGGGGATGTTCCCACCTACGCCACTAAACCAGATGAAACTTGCTAACGGATCTACCGTCGTTTCCCCTCTCGGAGGTTATCAGTATGTTCCCGTTGAAATGGCTACAGAAGGCGGTGATCGCGTGCTCGAGCCTTGGATTGATTGCAAGGTTCGCATACTGCTTTTCAGCGCACGTGACATTCTTCATTAAATCGTGGAGTCTAGGCTTTCAAGAAGCACGTTTCTGAGGTCTATACTTCGGATGAGTTTAGACAGGCCTCCAAGGACGCACAGCACTTCTTTGGATCAATCCATGACTACATGTTTGGTAGGCCTACTACTCTTACTGATATGGTAAGCGTGCCCGTTGTGTTTTATGAGCAGCGCTAATTAATGCCTTCCTTCGTAGTGGAACGTACGTGGAGCCCGTTGTTTATATCTTTCCGTCTCACAATATCGCGGGACAGGTCTATGATTACTTGAACACGCAGCTTATCTACAACCAGTCTTTTGCATTCCGGCTTCCCCCGACCTTGATCGAGCAGGCACGCGGCTGGGTGAACTACAAGGAGGATGCAGTTTTCTCTGACAAAGAAATCGGAGGTGTAGGAAACAGTGAGTCAGAATTCCGTACATACCGACAGAATGACTGACATGGCGTACAGTTGCCGGACGAACTGTTCTCTCCCCAATCATCCGGTCTCTCGAACGTATCGCATTCGACGATGACCCACTTCGTATCTTGCTTATCGAAACTAGTTACCAGCCTTTCATTTCTCTCTTCCATATGTTGGACATGGTAGGCAACAATGGTTCAATCCACGGTATCCGTGCGTGTTTATCTCCTTTTCATGGCCACTTCTCTTTGTTAACCTAATAGATAGCCAACTACGCCTCGGCTTTGTCGTTTGAGCTTCTACGTGGTCCTGCTCCTGAGCTGCGCGACTTTGTTCGTGTCAAGTTCAAGAACGGTACCGACGATAGCGAATTCCAAACGCTCCATATCTTTGGGCACCCCGAGGAGGCCGTCCCAGTGACCGAGTTCATTTACCGCCTTGAAGTACGTGTCACCAAGCAACTCCTCGGATTACGCTTTCTCATGTTTATGACACCACAGCACCACGCCGTCTCAGACGAAAAGCAGTGGGCATCCGCGTGCTCTACTGGCTGGTTCCCGTTTGACTTTGGCGCCAACACTACACGTGGGGGTCCCTCCATGTCCATGCTAATCGCGATTGTTTCCCTTCTCTTTTTCGGCCTCCTCGGCCTCACGGCATACATGAGGAATGCGCGTACCAAGCGCGCGAAGCGATACGAGCCAGTGAGACGTGACGAGGTTTGTGTTCTGATCCGTGGACATAGTCTATGCATGACCCTCATACTACTACATCTAGGTCGAGCATTGCTTTGCTAACGAAAAGTCCCGCTTACTGCCGTGAACGAAGAGGACGTCAACGGCATCAGCCTAATTCTGCACTGTCTGATGAAACTTCTCGTCGTGGACCGGGTCGTTGAATTTCGCATGCATATATTCTATTCAAGTTTTTGCATCCCCTGACATTGCTACTTTCTGTTTTGTTCCTTTGGTTCTTTGTCCACACGAGTCGTTGGCATATGCGCAAAGTACTGAGTACCTTTTGTATCGAGTTCAATGATGCTACGCAAGTATGTAACTCATGGCATCACTTGGGAATTTCATTCATTCTCTTTATGATGGAGCGAGTGCAGGTTCCTATAATGTCAATCCCGGGCGACCAGAACCGCTCTTTGGCAGCCTATTCGAGGGGTCTGACAAGTTTATCGCTTCCAGCAATGTTTGGTTACATTTCAAAAGTTTATAGCTAGTAGTACTCACCTCCGATTCAACTCGGCGTTATCATCTCAATCGTCTGTTTGCAACGCACTGACTGAGTATCATCAATACGATTCGGGCATTCCGCATCTGCCAATCGGACGCAAAGGAAGAAAAAAACGTTGTCTCGCTGAAGCCATTCAAATTGCTGGGAGGTGGGCCTCGACGACCCTTCGATTGTGGAGACACTGTTTCCCTCGATCTTCGCGTTCATCATAATGGTTTGCTGGATTACCCTCGCGGACCAACTTGGAAGCACGAGTCGAGGCTACCGGTCGAAAGAGGGTGACTGCTTGCGTTTTTCATCTCCGAGGACCACCCCGGAACGGTCAAGTTCGTTCGACGACAAAGGGAGTAAATGCATGGAGCTTGAATGAGAATCGAGTGGGTGTATGTAGTACTCAGACCGCTCGACTTCGAGATAAATGGATGACAGGTTGCGCACGACGCTTTTGCCAAGTTTTGAGTTTGACAACTTGAACTGATACAGCGTACTTATCGCCGTAAATTTCCCCAGTTATCTATACTTATCGCCGTCACGCGCACATCTTCGCGGCTTTCCGACGCTGGTTCGATATGACCCAACTCGAGTCACTGCCATTACATCATTCTCTCCGTCACTTTTTGCGTTCTCCTCGACAGACATGATGGACACTGACTCGGACCTGCAAAGCTATCCCAAAGAATCACGGAACACCGTGAACAGGCTCAATAATCGAGGTAAGAAGTTTGATTCCAAGCTCGTAGTAGCAGATGGGTGACATCCGATGTTTACTTCCAATGTCCCCGACAGCGGCATATGACTACGAGACAGTCCATGGCATCGTCAATGCTGCTACCGTACTCCACGTTTCTTTCGTCCCACCCTTGCCGTCAGGATTGTATGAGGCCCACGACGATCGAACGCCGATCATATTACCGATGATCGGCAAGATGGGTATCTACCCCGAGTCTGGGGATGACCTCCCTTTCTGTTATCTACATGGTGAGTCCATCATACCTATAACCCGTGCGGGGGAAGGTTGGTTTCCCACACCCCCGACGGTCCGAGATGTGCTCACTCTGACGTCAATCGCATTTTTTTGCACCGGCAAAAGGTCACATCTCTAGCCGACTCATGAAACTCCCGTCAGCGGATTCGTCCGAACCACGTGAATCGGATGGACTTGCTGTGTGTGTTGCCGCGACGCACGTCGACGGCCTCGTGCTCGCCCTGAGTCCTTTCTCGCATAGCTACAACTACCGATCTGCGGTGCTCCAGGGACGCGCCATCATTGTCGATGATGTCGATGAGAAACTTTGGGCGATGACGCTCATTACGAACGGTGTCCTTCCGAATAGATGGGAGAACTCGAGGAATCCGCCGACAAGCGCGGAAATGCAGAGCACGCAGATTATCAAGGTTAACGTCACGAGCGCAAGTGCGAAGATCAGGGCAGGTGGTCCGCACGATGAGAGGTGGGACATGCAGGATGGGGATCTGATAAAGAGGGTGTGGACTGGGGTTGTACCGGTGCGTTGATTCATCTGGTTTGGGACGATCGTGTGCGAATGGATGTTGTCGTTTCCCAGATCTTCGAAGGACTTGGTGAACCAGTTCCCAGCGATTACAATGCCGTTCCAACCGTTCCAGAGGACATCCGAGAATACATCAGACGGGAGAATACCAACCGGAAGAACAACGCCGTCCGTGCTGCAAAGGGTGGCACGTAGCGTATTCGAGAAACATGGCCAAGAGGTTGTAGATTGTTTCGTATGATAAACGCTTTGATATCTCTCGTCTTCTCTGCCGCTGGTAAGGATGTACATGAGTATTTTGCGAGGAGATCCGACGAATTTGCCGAAAGCGTGCAAGCAAGGATTTCATGATCATGCCCACCCGACGGTGACGTGCGCAGCCTCGGTACGTACGTACGTACCAAGCAAACCTCATGCCGACGAATAGAGGCCCCGCGCGCCGGCTGACAGGTTCGAGACGTGTCCGTCAGATGTGCCTGTGTTGTGGAGGGAAAATAATTTACTTGGTCGTCGATCATTGAGGTACTGTGGGGGAACAAGAATGTGTGTAGAGAATATGCGAAGGCGCAAACTCGCCTCGATATTAGATTTGGAGCGAGAGCATAGAATGACGATATTCACAGGTGAAACATTTGAGGGAGGGCGCCCCCTCAACTTGAACTCCTTGACGCAGTAGCTATCTCACGCAGAAGTGTTTAGTTTCATGAATCTTGTGATGATATCCCATGACTTACCTTCCCATTTCTGGAGCGAGCAAGACGGAGCGAGAAGGCAATATTGGCCCCTCAAAATTCCCTATCACAGCTCAAGATGATGATGTTTCGATGTTAATGTCCCTGGGCGTTTTAGTCAGGATGATGTCCTGTGGGACACGAGATGTAAATTCCCATTCGCGAGGAGCAGATGGTGAGTTTTCCATCCGGTTACCACGGCTTTGTAGGAGTGGAAATTGGTTTGTGACTCACCGTATATCTAGCGGATATGCAACTTCCTTGTGCTATGGACATGGGTTTCACGAGATCGGGTGTCAGGATCGACCCCTGATCTCAATTATGATGGAAACACGATACTGGATCGGAAGGTAAGTAAATACGAGGGGGGCATCGACGGTGATCGTGAGTCAGTACTAGTCAGTATTGGATCAGGTGTCGGACTACTATCTAGGCGATGCGGAAAAGACTCGTTTCGGGTCGACTAGGATCCTGTGAGCTTCGAGACGCCCTGTCGACATAATTAACGATAGACCAAATAAAGAACGAAGGTATGAGTGAGTTCGGTTATGTGAACTCACAACGTGGGTCAGGAATTCCCTTACAAGGTGGGCACGGTGCGATAAGTTCGGGTTTACTGAGTTCGATATTGTCGTGAGTACGGCGCAGCTGGCGCAAGGAACAAAATTCTTGAGAATAAATACTTGGCGAGGTCACCGGGCAGGGGTATCAGCTGAGCAAGAGCCTACCATCACATATAGACGAGCGTGTCGGTGATAAGTTGGGATATACTACGTAGAACGTCGAAGCTTTGAGAGTCTCAGAAGATACGACTAATGAAACTCAGGGCCGCGAGGTTGCAGTAGAGTGCAAGGAAGTCAGATAGGATTTCGAACCCTACAGTGGGAACCTGAGACGACTGCCAGTGGATGATGGCAAGGGATGACATCATAGGTGATGCAGTGCTCGGTGTTGCCTGGACCGACGTCGAAGAGTGGTGTAGCCATGCTGACATTGACAAGTATTACGGCCGCATCGGCGCGCTGGCGGAGAAGGAAATGCAAAAGGATCCCACGTTTTGTGTGTTCTTAGAGGTACGCTCCCGCGATGGTGGAAGCGAACATTGTCCGTTGCACACTTCGTTTAGGCGCATGAAGGAAAATGAGCAAAGCAACAGAAAATGTCAGCATCAGGAATTGCTAAGAGACATCTGCAGATGAGAGGGGATTGGATGAGGATTGTAAGGATTCAGTACAGGACGGAAAACACACGAACAGGAGGATGCGGCAAGTGTCGAATACTGTGCCGGTTATGATTGAGCCGACGTGCCGCGGAAGCAGTGGACAATTGTGTGGCTGTGTGAAGTATTGGATGATCGGACAACGAGGCCGTGACGGCATCGTTGGAGGTGCAGACAGATGGTCATCGTCGCTGTATTTTTATTCATAAAGGCAAGTACAAATCAGTCTTCCGATCTGCCCGACGTCAGCAATTGCTGTCCCCTCTATCCAGTCTCTATCTGGTGCGTCCATTGCGAATTCCTCATGACTTTCTAGCGCACACTTTGCCGTCCGTCAACAAGACTACCCGCCTGTTCTCTACCGCGCTGCACATACGCGATTCTCTGCCAGCTCGACCTGACATCGCAGCCCGAGTCACTTCATTGAGAATCATTCAGAGTCGCACTCGCTTCTTCCTCGCCCCATTTCCTTACCGGGGTCAGCAGTTCACCTCACTCGTCAACTCCTCGTTCTAGAACCAATCCTCTAACATCTTCACGCGTTCGGATACCCCCGCCAGTTTCTTCACACTTGTATAATATATACCTCTCAGAGTCGTATACCCTATCATTCTGACTCTGCCACGTATCCGCAATGGAAAACCGCCGGACACCCGATGACGATCTGGCGCTCTCATCAAACCTGAACATCACCGGAGGTATGCTCTCCGTACTTTCTGCTTCGATCATACCATCCTTCTCCCGTCTTTGCCATCATTTTTGTTCCCCGCTTGTCCCCACTCATCAGATCCTACTCGATCCTGCCTATCACTGGCTCGCGCCCGAGGCCACCCTTCCACTCCTCTCCCCTTCTTTCGTCCTCCTTCATATTCTTGATACCAACCACTTTCCTACAGGTTCAACGTCTCAGACCAGAATCTCCAATTTACCTGATCAATCGGTTGCAGGCCCCTCCCCTCCACTCTCTAGCACTTCTCACTTTCCCCGCCCATCCCCTCATCGACATTTTCAACTCTCCACTCACGACACATTCTCCCAGTTTCTTCAACACCACAACCGCCCGTCGGAAGTTCAATCACAGGAAATTCCTGCGTCCTGGTTTCAGCCGACTTCCGGTCCCCCGACGCATTCTGACACATATCAACCTCCATCAAACACAGCCGTATCGAATTCTTTAGCTTCATCAACAGAATCAATGATTGTATCGGCCTCCTCTTTTTACGACCCGTCCCATGCGAGCGCCCTCCCGGATTTTCACGACATCAGTGTATGGGACGTTTTCGATAACTCCATTTCTCGTAATGCGGGTTCGGACAAGCCATCCATTTCTTATTCGTACATTTCGCACTCATGTTACCACAGAAGACGTTTCGCGCTCCGCCCAGACAGGTGGCAGCAGTAATTTTCAGTTTCCCAGCAGATATACATTCCACGAGGTGCGTGTCAAGGCAGTCAATCTCACGCTCAGAGCTCAGCGCTCAGCCCCAATAGTCAATGCAGCCTGAGACTCAAAGTCCTCAGCATCGTCAGATTGCGCCTATCCCTCGTCGACTAGTGGGTGTGCGGCATTATGACACTGCTGCGGCGCATCAAGCCAATACTAATTCCCAATCCACTGTACAAGAACAATCCGAGGATCACGAACGAAGACACACACAGAACGAGGTGAGAGTTTCTTCGTCTTGCTATCAATTCACACATCGTTTCCAACTCCGCTTATGTGCTCGCGATTACCTTGTGACGTCACGTGTCATTCCGACAGCATCAAACCCCACGAGAACTTACACATCAACGGACACAGGAATTACTTTCGCTGGAGCCCTCATATACCCAATCTCAGTCCCACCACACGTCAACTCAAACAGCCGAGCATTCTACAAGTTTCGGCATCTCGCAAGCCCCACAAAACACCTCGGAAGCGTACGGCACCTCTGAAGAACATCACGTACAGGGCAGCGATTATCCCCCCTCAGCATCGGGCCGTGCGCCAGGACGACACGACTCTTACCCTCAGACTACGGAACTCTATTACCACCCGACAGACACCGATGTAGAGATCAACATAGAACACGTAACTGAACCAACGACAATCTACTATAGTGGCCAGGCCAGTCACAGCATGCCATCTTTGGTGGGTCGCGCTTTATATTCACTATCTTGCAGCTTCTGTCCGTATTTGTGTTGGATCCTCTTGTGGACGGCCGCAAGTTTATGCCTGCTTTGGCCGCTCTTCTATTTTCCATCATCAGATCATTTTTGGATGCTGATGCATTCTTCTCTGTATAGCATACCTCTGGTCTACCGTCCAGTATCGCACACGGACATTCACACTCCTTGTCACCACATGCCCCTTTTTCGAGCTTCACACCTCCGACGCACACCAATACCCCCACGAGCGATGGTGGTAAGTCACTTTTTGTATCCGAATTCCCAATATCCTTTCGAATCGTTCTTTTTGCTACTCCTTTTTTGGATGCCTTTGCTTTCCCGCGGTTCTCCTATGTTTGCGAGTCTTACTGCTAGGAACCCCGCCGTTTTTGTATCGGTGCTTTTCTGAGCAGTCCGGTCGCTCCCTTTGCGTAATCGTGCCTCGTGTTCTGCGCCCTGTCAGGCGGCTCCCATGGCATACTTTCCATGTAACCTGTCACGTTCCCCGAGATCGTCGGGACGTGCCGGTTTCGGCGCTGTTCCTATGTAGAGCCGAGCCCCACGATCGCATTTCAAGATGTGATCCGTGCGGTCGGCCCCTCGTAGCTTGAATACTTCCCAGCACGAGCTGCGACAGCCGTCACTGCTAGTGTAACGCTTGCCTAGGGTTCGGGACATGCAGATGCGTACCCGGCCCTTGGCGAATGGTTGCTCTAGTTATGAAGCTGCCGGAATCATAAAGGGGGAGCATCCAAAGATCTTTGCTTTTGGCTGTCATCCTTCCGAACTTCTGGCCTCAAACGCGCTCGATCCTTGCCGTACCGATCGCGTGGTGGGGTCTGAGTCTTTCTCCCTTGGGCGATTTAATCCATTTTGTGTCTTTTTTTTTCTTACCCCCGCTCCATTCTGACGATTTCCCCCTCCATCTTTGTTTGATTCCTTGTGTGGTGTACGATGGACCATCAAATGCTATCGTCTGAATTTGCACCCGAATCCTCTTCGATTGAATATTCACCTTCGTCTTCTTCGACCTGCTCGACTGACATGGTCGACTCCTCTTCTACCGCGCGTTCACTCTCTTCCGTCCCTTTACTTTCTCCATGTCTATCTTCGCGTGCCTTTGGCCTTCGTTCTTCACCAGGCTACCCACACTCGCACCATCGCTCTTTCTTTCCCCACCCTCATCCCTACAGCGCTGCTGCCCCTTCTTCTCATTCTGCTGTCCCTATGGTTTCGACAAGGGCTAACCAAAGAGACACGACATATACAGGTACTGGAGGCTACAGCGCGTTATCTCCTGCAGGATCGTATCGAAGTCATTCAGGAACAACTATGACCACTACTACGAGTTCCTCTGTCGATGGGGGCAGTGGTAGTGGACGAGCAAGCGGGATGTCGCGGTCGGGTGTGGCTGCAATGTCTGGCTCAGATTCGTCACGCGTCTCGGGAATGGCGACCTCGGACTCTTCACGGGGTTATGGTCCACAAAGGATGGCGACATCGGACGGATATAGGCGCGAGATTAATCTCGTAGGGCATGGACGGCCAAGCCATATACATTCAGCATCTGTGTCGACCGTCACTGGGTCCTCCCTCCCGCGGACACAAGGAGGGAGGACAGTGAATGTCCAGTCCGCAAGCGTGTATCCGGGTATGAGCTCGGAGTTTGGAACGAGGACGGGATATGGGGATCAAACAGATTTCACGACGCAGGCGTCGCGTGATCACTTTGGCTTTGTGCAACATCCGCAGATGCAAGCCCGGTCTCACCCCCGTGTTCCTTCGCAGGGACAGTACCAGGCATCTCTGGCCGTTCCTGGGCTCCCTAGCGTGCAACCACCTGCACAATCGCGACCAACGACTCAGTCTCAAGCACTGGCCCTGGCCCAGGCACCATCATACTCCACGCCTTCCAATCCCGACCGTACATCGGTCAAGCGACCCCGCGGACCCAAACGCCCGAGACCATCGCTGTCGTCAGGTATCAGGGCACCACGGGGAGACTTCGAGAGCGACGATGAGAGCGACGATGACGACCCTCCTGGTGGCGGTAGTCTAAGTGGTGGCTTCAATCTCGGCTACGGTGTTGGAGGTGGGACGGGGGAGTCGGGAGGACCCGCTGGATCTGGAGTGGGTGCGACGGGCCACGGTGTACCAGGGCTACCGGGTGGAAGAAGGTGCGTCTTTATTTCGTTGTCTCTGCTACCTTTTGTTTCGGAGAGCATTCTTTACTGACGAGTGTCTCCCTTTTGCTTTCTTACTTGATGAATTTTCTCCATGTCAATCTCTGATGGTGATTGATTGCTCTGCGATCGAAACGGACGAATACGATGGCCTTCTGTTCCTGGGATATCCGACCTGACCGCACCTGCGGATTTCTACCGCTCCCCAAACCTCCGGTATAAACATGTATCATTTTTTTTTTTCGTTTCTTCTTGACTTTCATGTGTATCTAATGTTTCATGTTTTTCTTCCTCTGCTTGCTGCGGCGAAAATTGGAATCCTCCGGCTATTCGGTGATCCACTCCAACCGGGTTCCCGGTTATGGTGCCTTTTTTGGCACTGCCGCCGGTTATGCTGCTAATTGACGGGGCCACGCTCTCACCGATGGCGTTCACTGCCCTCCATCTCAACATTGATTTTTCGCCGGCGCTACGACACGTGTTTTCTGGTGGTGCGGACCCGGGACAACCGGTTATGCCGCCCTTATTCGCGTATATCGACCCTTGGATATACTCCATCCCGGTGCTGGTTGTTCCGTGGTTCTGACGCCTACGCGTACTCGCAATCTGTCTCTCTTCGACGGTGCTTTCAAACACGAATTACCGATCCGTATGCGATTCTGTCGGCGGCTTGAATGACATCGCTGTCATGTTGGCTTCGGTTCGGTCATTACCTTTCCGTCATACCACTGCTTGCTCCACGGTCTCGTTCTCGCGGCATGTCCATACAGAATCGGAGCATGCACTCATTGCAAAAAGCTCAAGGTTTGTTCTGCATTCGGCTTAGTTGTGTTCCAGATTGCTTACCAAGACCGTCCTTTATCAAACATTGTTTTCCCCGGCCTATCATGTTTCCGAATGCACGTGCTGCGCCTCTGACATGCATGATGTTCGTGGTATCACTTTGATGGATTTATGTTTCCCCGGCTGGCGCACCCGAACACACGGATTCCGAAACCGATGGAACTGCTTTTCCGATTCTCGATTCCCCGGATCCTCGTGTCGAACACCACATTACCACATTCGTCAATGATCATCACGACGACACGACTTTATTTGACTTTGTCTACTGTCTGCCATTGATCCCGGTCACACGTGCCTACACTTTTCGTGCTTTATATCTGTTGTTCGGAACCTTCAACGACGAGCGCGCGTCATCTTGGAATGGATCCCTTGGACCTGGTGGCCTGCGCGTGCTCAATATGCACATATCCCCACCCTCGACGCCATGATTTCCTCACGGATACACTTTCGTCACCCCAAATGGCAACGCATCGCGCCTCAAATGGACTGCGGTCTACATTCCCCTGGACCATGTCGTTCTGGATCTCAATGAATCGGACACTGTCGGTGTACACATCACATCGTGGTCTCGATCATCAACTCCGGTTTTGTGTCTACTGAATCTCCGGTTATTGGTGGCAGATGAAATGCGATTATCCGGAAGGCGCCAACGCATGCAAACGCTGTAATGCTACTGGGCATCCTTGCATAGTGGAGGGAAGAAAGCACACAAGAGCACCAAAGTAAGTCCATCCGACGCTTACTTTCTTTTCCCCGATTTTTTCTTCCGTACCTCAATTATCACCATGCCGTAAGACTCTGGAGTCGATTCCAATTTTGGATCTCAAAATGTGACATTGCCACAATTCCCGATGTGTGCTTAACCGGCTAGCGGTTTGTCAATCTACGATTGACATCTCGCAGCTGGTCTAGTATATATCTTGGAAGAATCCCAGCTATGGGTTGCTATCCCTTTCTTTCGTCATCTCTTTTCGTCAAGGGAAGCACTGCTCGTAGCGCTCGCGGCTCGTACGAGTCATCGACCCTTTTCATCGAGCTACTTAAGCCGCTCTTTCAGTGCTCTCTTCCTATCCCAAATTTCCCTTCTCCATATTTCGAACTGTAACCCCTTTTGTTTACCTTTTCCTTCTATTCCTTTTATTATTTCTCGCGTTTCATGTCAGCGTCGATCTCCCGCTCCTCGTCGCGTGCGTCGATGCACTCCGATGACTCTGACGAGTCTGATTCTTCGACTGCCTCTTCTGACACCTTGTCGTCCACATACTCACCCCCTCGCATTAGCAAACGGGAATACTTGATGGCACAAATACGGCACAAGGATCAGATCATCGGGTCTCTTTTGAAACAGGTCTGTTGGTTCAAAACTGTCTTTCCGCATCGTTCTCATTGTCCTTCTATCCCGTACGGGTTTGTTGGTGCGCTGTTGCAGCTCCACAACCCATACATCGCCACCCCTCTCGCTATTGACCAGTTCAAGCTGGCGATCTCGCCGTCTGACAAGGACAATGTCAGGGTCGTGGATTGGATGGACCGACTCCAGAGCAGCGCGCGACCGCCAGGCCAACCATCCGCTGAAAGAATGCAGATGATCCGCGAGATATGCAACCCCGGTGTTGGAACTTCTCCCCTCTCTAGTGCCGCTGTCGATGCCAGCACGTCTGCCAGTCACACCATAGAAGGCTCGGACGAGGCGGAAGATGCCGACGAGGCAACGACCGAGGAAGACGAGGCTGAGAAGGTGCGGAGTGCGTTTCCGGATGCCGCTGTGCCGATTGCGCTTCTTGCGAATCTATCTTTGGATAAAGACAAGGAGAAGGAGGGCGGCAGGGGCAGGAGTCGGGCCCGGCCAGTTGCTGGCTCGGGTCCGGGTAGCTCTGCGCTCAAGCCTGAAGATGAAGACGACAACGTGGTATGTCTTTACTGCAATGTTGTTCTTTGTGTTTTGCTGAAAGCACGTTGCTTAGGGCGTCGCGAACAAAGATTTTTTCAGGCCTGGTGAGTTTTTGCGCGCGTCTTTCGTAAAGGTGGAGGGGGCTAAGCAGAACCAGGGCCAGCCAACGATCTAAACATTCGAAAGAGCTTGATTGAGCGCCACAGCCCCCCAGATATCGTGTTGCATGGTTTAGTAAACCCGACAGACGTGGAGAAGCTATTTGACATGTATGTTTGTTCATTTCGCTTGTTAGCGAGAGGGGCTGATGTATGGAATTTTGGCGAGGATAGATTCTGGAAACAGATTAATGTACGCATCGAGCTCAATCCTAAATGGTTGCATCTGATTTTGGGTAATGTTTAGCCATTCATCGGCTTGTTGGACCCCAAGCTTCATACTGCAACATCAATATTTCAGCGTTGTCCGTTTCTGTTTACTGTCAGTGCGTGTCGATTATTTCCTATTATCTCTCGGGTCAACTATGGGCTCACGGTACCCCGAACTCGACAGTTTGCGCGATTTCCTCGCGGTATTACGCCGAGAAATCGGAGATTTACCCAGTAGCGATGCATTTTGCGAAGCATTCCGCGGCGAATGCGTTGATTGACGGCTGGAAGTCTGTTGAGCTCTGCCAAGCGTACATTCTCATGAGCATATATGCTGTTCCCGCGCGACGATGGGAGGAAGACCGTAGTTGGTTGTACACGGGACTTGCAATCAGGTTCGTCGTTATTCGTCAGTCGCGTTATGGCGTGCGCTCAAGTTTTGTTAGGATCGCTACAGATTTAAACCTTCATCAAATTTCGTTGACGCAACCACAAACAGAGCGACAGGAACGCGAGATACTCAATCGGACACGGGTGTGGATGATATGCTTCAACTTAGATAGATCCACTGCGACGCAATTCGGGAAGCCGAGCACGATAAAGGAAGATTATATCACGCGGAATTCAACGGATTGGTACCGTCTGTCCCGCTGTCGTGATCCGGTGAGTACCCATGCTTTTGAAAGGCGGCTGATTCCGAGGCTGCGCTCGGGGCAGTACGACATCCACTTGTGCGCGTACTCCCAACTCTTGCGAATAGTTGGTCGATTCCACGACGAGATATTCTCGGATCCGCTTTCACCAACCGGGCTAAACAGGGTAGGTCCTTCGATGGCTTCCGTCACAGTGTCGAGTCTCATGCAGCGTCCATGGAGAGCAGTCGCTCGATTTCCTTGCTGTGACCCACCGACACGACGCCAATCTAACAGCTTACTTTGAGGAGTGGACGACGCGCTTCAAGGAGGAGTCCGATCCTAATGGTACGCGATTCGCAGCATTTCGAGCGGACAACCTGGCTGATACTTGAGGAGCAGACGCTGGATGTCGCTTCCGTTGCACACTACTTCCCTTGTAAGCTGTCCTGCCCTTTTCGCTGGGTCGACATCTTGCTTACGACAAATAGTCTTGTCAACTACTCGAGGCTCGTCATGTATTCCTTTGGATTCCAACACGCTTTCCAGCGTGGTATTGAAGCCAGCGACAACGTGTTCCTCACCAAGGTACGCTTTCGGCTAGGTGCCTGGGTCCAATCCTCACACTCGTGCGTGACTAGTGTTTTGAAGCGGCAATGGCTGTCATCAAACATATGATCGGAGTCCTTGCGCCGAGCGGTCTCATGCGCTCATCACCTGACGGTACGCCCTTTGATCCAACCATGTCACGGCACTGCTCACATGAGTTTTACGTCCAGGACACTTTATCTTCGCCTCATTTGCCTCTGCTTTTTTGCTCAAGGTCAGTACCTCTATGCTTGTTTGTAAAAGTCATCAGTGCTCAATCCATTGATTAGCTTTTGCGGCCCGAGTTCGTCCACATTCTAACGCGAGAGATGGAGGACGACATATTCGACTCGATCAGTCGACTTATCATGACCCTGCAGGACGTCGCAATTGACGAGCGCCATACTCCACGCCTTTACGCTCGTTTCCTTGCGAGTCTACTCACAAAGCACCGAAAAGGCGGTGGAGCACTCACTGCGCGTATGCAACAACACCCACCAGCGAGCCAGGTTGTGCCACAGCCGCACTCGCAGAGTTACGCGACCGAGCACAGCTCTTCCAGTTCTCGTGCACATCATGGTGGCATATACGCGCACCTTGGGTCCGAGTCACGCTACGATGGCGATGCGATGCAACTTAACCTTTGCCCACCTTCTAACGTAACTGAGATACCTCCGCCAGGGCCCGTCAAAGCTGCAGGCGATGCACTTGGTGGCGCATCTCCAGAGAACAACGATGTGAACATGGTAGACATGCTATCGGATGCGGGACCGCTGGCGACTATGCATGCTTTAAATGAGGTTTGGTGGGCCAACATGATGATGCCTGGGTAAGTAGCGCCATTGGTCCCTGGCACGCTTGTGAAAGCTGACCGTCATGATCAAGGTTCTCTTGGCCGGATGCACCGTTGATGGGTAGCCTACACGACGGACGAACCAACGGAAACGGGATCCCCGGTGTATATCCAGGTTTACGGGGATTTCAGACTCCAGAGCTCCGGCTGGCAACGTAGCATTGAAATGCTGATCACGCTAGATGGATATCTGTACCTGAAAGCCGTTATCTGATGTACTGTACCTTTCTCTTTTGTTTCCTCTTTCTGTCTATGTGTTATGCGCCGAGTATGCTTGTACAGTGAAATTGACGCTTCGATAGCCCACAGCCTATTCGATGACACTGTGTGACTGGAGCGCGGATCACTGAGCGAAATAAAGTCATTCATCAAAGTGCCCAGATCACTGGAGGTTTTCGCTACTAGAAATAAATGCTCAAATGATCTGTAGCATGTAAAGATCCATGTCGCGTTCGGTCCGGAACCGACGCTGACGCGGCCTCGACGATGACGCGTCAAACACGACGAGGCCATACGCCTCACAGCCTTACCTTCTAGACGATTCCCCCCCCTGCTGCGCGCCTTTGATCTGTCGAGTCCCTCTCGCTTACGAACATACATGAATGACATCATTCCCCTTTTCTTTGTACTTACAGAACTCGTCATGGGCTCATGGGTGAGCCACTGAGCCACACTTTCTAGTATAAAAAGTATCGCTTGTACGAAGATTCTCCAGTGAATAAATCCCCCCCTTCGAGTTACTCCAAGTCAGATTCGTGTCGCATCCGTTCCGCCGCCCTCCGATCAGTCACGTCGTATACTTCGCATCACAAACCTTATCATCTATCTCTCATCGGCTTTTCACCTCTCCCCTTCGAACTCGCTTGTACGGGACCAGCCCCCAACAAGTCCCCACATAACTTGGAGCCCACCGCGAGGGGATTAGGTTTGATCAGCCTCCCTCGTCCCTTTTACTAACAACCATTTCACTAATCCGACATAGCAACGCGTCCGTTCCCCCCATCAAACGACGGGGAACCTCCTCCTTCAGAACTTTTACCCCGCCGCAAACTCGCGCCGCGAAACGCGCAGCCGAAGCCTCACAACCTAACACTACCATCGCCGAGATCGAAGATTCAAGAGCCAACGAAACCGAAACAATACCGACCGACGACGTTCCGACAATTATAGATTCTCCCGTTATTCCAGGATGTAACAGATCGGAGTCATGTGGTCTACCGGGCCGTAGCTAACTGATTACTGGTCTCGCCTTACTCATCATATCATTCTATCATATATAAAGGACCGCCTGTATCGTCTTCTCCCCAGTCAATCTAGTAGACTTTACCCTGTCTTGCTATTGGTTGATTCTTCGTGGGACTTCACAACTACTTCGAGTAGTCTGAGGTTACATCTTTTTTGACATCAAAAAGTCTCTTATCTTTCTTAACAATCTTCTCGTCGACGCTCGACTGACCTAACGGGATTGGCCCTCCTGGAACGTCTCCGACCGATCGACTTATTTCTGCAATTAACAACAACATCAACAATCAATCATCATTCGCGTCTACTCCACCGATGTCCCGATACAACCTTCGTAGCGTTTCTGCTCGAATCAACCCGAGCCACGCCGACTCCCGTCGACGCGCAAACAGTGAGTCCTCACCATTAGCTCCCGTTTTCCCTCCAAGACTCGGACCTTCGAGTCCTCGAGTTGGAGAAGGGCTGGCAGACGCTTCGCGATCCTACAGCGAAGTCGTCGCCGCCAGAACGCCGACCCCACCTACCTCGGTGGCCGGACGCGATGAGGATCCAGTCGAGCCAGTTGCGTTGGCATCGTTGTCTGTAGATCAGAATGATACTATGTCGAGTGAAAGAACTCGAACCATACCTGGAGGATTCCATGATAGTCCTGGGTCAGAAAACGACCCAGATAAGTGGTCAGTAGTGCGACGCCGAAGGAAGCGTTCGGCAGTAACTGATACCTCTGACAACGAGCAGAACGAGTCGTCAGAAAACTCGACCGTTCAGAAAGCTAAGCGTAGCTTAAGTGCAAACGACCTACGTCGAGTAGCGCAACGTGGAAAAGCTGAAGCAAAAGCTCGAGTAGCCACTAGTGACAGTACCCCTTCGTCAGGAAGCGATATCGCTGACAAGGGAAAGAGTGTCGACCCTAGAAACTGGGGTCAATTACGGACAGACTCAGCAGAGCTGAACGTACAGAATCAGCAAAATGAGCTGGAACATTGGGAGCGCCAAAAAGAGGTGCCCGGATCGGCGAATCCGAATAGCAGCGACTCGATGACATCTTCGTCCGATGAGGATTTCATAGAGAAAAAGAGGAATAAGAAGCTGCGATCTAAGAAGAAACGGGCGAACCCTGTAACCCGAGAAAGCATGGTGTTCTCGGGGAGGCAGCCCCTTGAAGCAAGCACACCTAATCCTATCGAGACAGTTATCAGCAAAGTACTCAAATCGAAAGGAAAGAAACCTCGGACGTCTACCGTCCGAGTTATCGAGCCATCTCAACAGATTGCTCCTCAGAGTTATCTCGGGAAGGCATTGGATCAGATCCGTACACCGGTTAGATCTTCTCGGAAGAGACACCAACGAGACGAGCCATCTGACCCTTCAGACTCCAGTGAGTCCAGTAGCGATTCCGAGGAATCGTCTACTTCGTCTGACTCTGAGAGATCATCATCGGGGTCTTCCGACTCGTCGGGGTCGTTAAGCAGTTCGACTAGGTCGAGCAGTCATAGGTCTAAAAAGCCGAGAAAGCGCCACGGGTCAGGACATAAGAAAAAAGCGCGTAAAAGCAAAACGAAGTCTTCGGGTTATGGAAACTTGAAACTGATTCCGCCTAACAAGTATAGTGGGGCGGCGGATTCGAGGGCTTTCCATCGCTTCATGACTGAGGGAACTGCATACGTCAGTAGCGGGAAAGTTAAACGACGAGACCAAGTTTTCGTCTTATCGCATTATATCACCGACAAAGCGCATGAATTCTATGTTCGAGAGGTTGCCGGGGACCCCTATTTCAAATTCCCATGACATATCAAACCTTAAGCGTGGGAGCCAAACCTTCATCCACGGACCGTCATTACCGGAATGACAGCGTGGGAAAACCTCGGTTAGGTTTATGTTGAAGATCGCCGGCGGGCCGGTTAGGGGGGATTTCTCTCGAAATTGGACTTAGCGTTCTGAAGATGGGTTAACACCGGGTGACAGTGTTGAGGGTTTCTTGCCGCTCAACCTGGACTGTTTCGTTATATAACTCATCAGACCCGGGGTAAATATGAACAACCGTTACAGTCATACCTTTATAGAATATGGCTGGCTGGTGGGAAAAACACGGTGAAACAATAGCTCCGTTGGAGTGGGAAAGACACGTCACCGGGGTACCTGCTGCGCATGCTGCGCCTTTAATTACCGTTTGACGTGGGAATGGTTCCTGTCTTGTCTGACAGAGCGTTCCCACAGAGTGGGGCGGCTGACTTAGCCCGGGGGCCGAAGCCACACACGGGTACCTGATCCAATAATAAGTATTTCAAATCCCATGACATATCAAAACCTTATTCGTGAGAACTAAACTGTCAACATTACCAATCCACGGATCAAACCGGATCTTGACGGGACGGGAAACCGGAACACCGGGCCGGCGGGCGGCTGATTTATCGGTTAGGTTTCAGTTGACGGTTAGCCGTTTAGCCGGTTAGGGTTAAGCGGTTAGGGTTAGTATTTCAAGCGTGAAGCCGGAATTGAACGATGAAGAGAGTTAACACGGGTGACAGTGTTGAGGGTATCTTACCGCTCAACCTGGACTGTTTCGTTTATAACTCATCAGACCCGTGGTAGATTTGAACAACCGTTACACTCACGACTTTATAGACCGAGAGTGGGTGGTGGGAATAAAACGGCGAGAGAAAGGACGAAACTTCCTGCGAAGATGACATTGATGATCGAATTTTCTCCATGTTGATTGATCCGAGGCAACCTCCCGCGATAGCTCCGCGACGATGCGACCATACGACGAAGAAAGTCGACAACCTCGATATTTGGCGCGCATTCAAGTTGGAGTTTGGTAATATTGCGAGAAAAATTCAATTTGAAATGCTTGAACTTCGGACCTCAAGCTCAAGGCCTCTCACCGTTGCGACGAGTCATAGTCAAAATTTACAGCATCGTAAGTCGGCAACCACGCTGTGATCCTTCGTCGATTACCAGGTGTGCTCTGCTCAAGCCTCATAGTAACAGTCTCCGAAGCGGCTCGCGACTTCAAGCTTCAGGCCTTTATCTGAATATAGGTATGTTCCGTGACGATGAGGATATTGTCACTTGGTTGCATTCTCCAACCTGTCATTGGGTTCCTTAAGCTCAGCTGATTTATAAAGTGCGCGATTTGCAAATGTGTGGTGGCTAGGTTTCGATGGATGAATCTCCCCGGATAGTGTTCTTCAGGTCGCCGTCACTCCATGATCTCAGAGCTTCTTCACTCACTTCCATGATCTCAGAGCTTCTTCACTCACTTCCATGAGCGAAGGCTGAAGGGCAAGTGAGGCGTGCGAGTCGGTCCAAAGAGAGAGTTAGATAATAAAGGCCATGATCGTTAGTAACATTGGCACCGTGAATGAACTGTCGGGTACCCACGTTGCTTAGATACGACTGGGGAAGGAGATCATTGAGTTTGTGTAGTGTGACTTTGGAACCGTGTGTGCACGCGAGACGTCTCCCGTCGAAAGAGAGGTTAATAGCAGAAATCGTCGTGCTATGTTCGAGAACAGGACCAATTTGAATGCGCGAAATGGGATCCCAGAAGGACACCGTTGAACCTGCGGAACATGCGATGAATTTACCATTCGTCACGAGGGATGCATCATTGTGAGTATTGTGGATGGCCCACTTGATGACCGAGGATGTGGATAGATCGAACAAGGTGAAACCACGGTAAAAAGGCTCTGGGAATCAAAGGACCACGCGAAGGGGGTAGCTCTGTGGTATGGTTCGATTTGAACGCCGATGTCGAAAAGCATCTCGCCCGAGTGTGAGTCGTAGATGACCCAACCTGTGTGACTTGTGATCTCGAGCACTTTGTCATGAGTGGATGCATTCCAAACGACCACCTTGTTCCCATCGCTCCCAGTGACAATCCATCGACCATCCGTCGACACAGAAAAAGCCATAACAATGCATACATCCTCTTTCATCACGGAACCATGTTGTTGGCCGCGTTCCACATCCCATAGACGGATATACCCTCCTGCATCTCCAGTGACGATATGCTTTCTATCTCGAGTGAACGCGATGCTGAATACTTCGCTCGGAGTTGCAACTTCGAATGCATTCGAATCTGTACCTTTAACAATGAACTGTCAACATGGAAACGTCTGTCTCCGTCTTCAATGACTCGCACGCACCCATTGCTGTGGACAAACAGCTCGTCGAAACAGAAAACGACGTGGATTTGAGCTAAACGAGGTGCCCCATCGTTTATATTTCTTCGCAATCGCAATGAATCAGTTCACACGGACTGCCATCGTGAGGGATCAATCGATCATTGATCAGATAAGATGATTGCAGTAATATCGTAGTCTGGAAGGAGGTTTCGAACTTCCAGGTCTTGAAACGGCCAATACCGAAGCTTCTGGAAGAGACGAGATGATTTATGGCCAACAAGCATGCACATGCATCATCTGTACCATTCCTCATGCTTGCCTCAAGTCTAATGGGGGCTCCTGATCCGAGTCTGTGCATGATCACGGCACGAATGGGGCCAAGGGTAGCCCGAGATTGATCTAGTAAGTTGATAGCCGTACTAACATCATTTCTGATCACTGTAGCCTGCAACACGGACTCTCAGCTGACGATGGTCACTGCGAAGGTAACTCACACTGATACGAAGGTAACTTGATCGCTGGTCTTCAAGTCGCTCATACATTGCGGGAGAACGTTCGGATGTAAGTTGAAGTACTAGTAGTACGCCATTCAGCCAAGTTCTCACGCTAGGTATGTGCTGTCCACCGACTCCAGGCAGTTTGTAGAAGGTCGAAATTCCGGCACAAGCTCATATGCAGCGACCTCCCCTCGTGAATCCAAGAGCGATCGGTGCACATAGAGAACTACACGTGTCTGGCAACAATGAGCAAAATACAACACGTTCCGAGTCCTTGGCCAGTATTCCACGCCATTGCCTATTAAACGCACTCGGTAATCCATCGAAGTTCCTCAATCGGGGGACTCATCCGCAAACATGGTTAGCTCTACCTCACCGATAGGAGAAAGAGGCATTGCAACCACGGGCGATGCACTGACCCATGTAAACACCAAATTGTCGGCAACGAATATTTCACCAAGACATGAAACTCACAATCACGGAGTTGCACCCTGAAATTTTCTCGACCGGTATCTTGCAGTCTGCAGACACGCGGCGCGGGTTATCAGTGTGACCAAGCTGCAAGTTGAAAATGGTAAAACTCACTCGGGCAACGTCTCCATGACATTAATCCGATGAGGTGGTCGAGTTCGGACGATCCATCACATGAGTGCTTCGGTCCACCAGAGGCGATTGTTTGGTCACAGTTCTTGCACCATACGTTGGTACAATCGACTTGAGGGCACAAAACCTTGGTCGCTTGCATGTAATCTTGTCGGTCGACAAACGATGGGCGATTACATCTGATCGACAATAAATTATACCATCCCTGTTTCACTCTGGTATTGATTGGATGCTCACTGACGACAGTGAATTTGCACAAAGAATTCAGCGAGTTCCATTTCAGTCCAGATTTGCAACTGATATTCGGTAACCTCGAGACGTTCGACCAGGAACCTCGAAATCACTGGACGTGGTGATTGAGACAACAGTCTACAAGCATTAAAAAAGATTGCTTACCAGATGGTCTAGCTCCATCGGCCTGATCCATGACCATACACACAGGACATAAGACTGGGAACCGTCGTTCTTGGATCTTCGAGCAAACAAAAGCCTTGAAACAATCGCTACACGTCATATGCGAGCAGTCTTCTACCTGTAAACCTTTCTCCTGGAGTTGCTCGTCCAAGCATATTCCACATATAAACCTTGGTTTCAAGGCATTCTGAATCCAGACCTCATCAATCTCCAGAAATTCATCGACTTCGGAATCGGAGTCAGAGTCGACGAGCAGGTTCTTGGCGGGAGGAGGGGAGAAATTGTCCGCAAAGATACTGAGCTCGCCACCGGGTTGTGGTGTAGGACGGTGAGTAACATGATAGAGCCGAGATGGTGAGGTATTGATAGGCAGGCTTGGACCAGAAACAGGAACAGAGTAAGAATCCTCGGATAGAAGAGTATACACGCCGTCGTGGATGGGACTGTTATCCGGTCCGTCAGTGAGTTCGTTAGATATCTCAGCAGGAACGGGAGGTGGGTTGTCAGCGAAAATGCTAAATGCTCCGCCATATTTCCGCCTAGAGCCGCCGGTCATGTTGCCAAGCTTAGAGGAACCAGGAACCGGAGGTGTGTCGTCGTCAAACGAGTCAAATGCACCAGGTATCTGTATACCATCGGTACTATGAGAATGTCGAGAAACAGAAAGTGTTTTCTTGGTGAAGAATTCAAGAAAGCTTCCGGATTGCTTCCTAGGATCGGCGGGGATATGGCGAGGCCGAGAAGAATCGGTGGATTTTCCTGCAGGGACTGGAGGCGTCTCGTCTAGGAACAGACCGGTTCCACCAGGTAGTTGTATGTTATTGACAATGTGGGAAGGTCGAGACGGATCATCGATGGAATCGTTGTATGTTTCGAAAGAATACGAGGGCTCGCGGGTGGACAGGGATGATCCAGCAGGCGGAGGCCCTTGCTTAAATCCGGCCTGTTCTTGTCCTACGCGATGTTTGAGGTGGTCGAACCCCGATCTCAGTTGTTGGTTCTCGAAGGTGAGTGTCTTGATTCGACCCTCGAGAACCGACAACTGAGCACGTAAAGAAAGCAAAGCCAAACTCGACTGAACGAGGGACTTATCGGGGTCCCCGTCCGGCGTCGTGGCAACGAACAGGTGCCCCGAAAAGTGCTGCTTAGGAGAATCGAAAGACCCTTCATCGAGTGAAGACACGATATCACTCAACGTTCGGGACGTTTGTTCTATGGAGGTGCTGAACGATAGACCAGCTCCATTAGGATGAGATTGACGGGGACGCGAATCGAATACGACGAATACGGAACTGCCAGTGGAGCGTGTGGTAGAACGAAAACTGGGTGCAGTGGAGAACTTGAAACATGCGACGATCTCAGGTGGGCGGGTTATGATGATAACCGCAGACTTTTCAAGCTGGTGCATTTTTCTGCACAGGGTTTTTATTAGTGCGGGAGATACGCAACCAAAACACAAAGCTTCTACCCACTCGAGGAGTCGCTGAAATTGCTCGGGTCCAGGACGGGAATACTCGACGGACACGAGTTGAAGCGATCTCTCGAAGATGGGAAGGCATCGAATGTCATCCACATTTAGATCGCGATGGCTGGACCAGCTAGCGCATATCGCAGTAATGTCCTGCGCGTACAGATCAGTCAGCGGTTTAGACTTAGGACTATGGTCCAGCTGGTTGACTCACCTTGATGACTTCTGTCTTCGCTAGTTCATCCAAGATGTCTGACAGCTCACCACAGCTTTGTTCAACGCGAAACCCGATTCTCGCAAAATTAAGGGCTGCTAAACCACACCAAGCGATGCCCTGGGTTTTGGGCTGACTGGTTCCCGAGAAAGAGACAATGCAATCATTTCCTGCCAAAACCCTTTTCGAGATAGCCGCTGCGGATGGGTCGCACTGGTATTTCTGGATCCGAGAACGAGGTTTCAACATGATGAGAGTATTTCGTGATCGAGGCCTGCAGGTCTTTGGTTGTCGGTGATAAACAGCGAGCTGGAGAGCAAGTTGCTGGCAACTCCTCGGGGCCGCAGATTTCCCATGCCAGCCTCTCCGACTTCAAGTTTCCTGATCAAGAACTCCCAATCCGATTCTGAAACGTGGATCTAGACTTCGAAACAAGTTCAAGCTGTATTGAAGCCTTTGGCTATGAGAAAGTAGTACAGTATCGTACGTAGTCTAATTTAAGGGCCTTCAGTGATGGGTACCTATGCCGCCGTGCGCACGACAAAGTTCCGAAACAGCACATTCGCAATGCGGCACAGAAGGATCCTGAATCCAACTGCCTCAGCGGCCAGGGCGTTCCTGCCTCGTGTTGACCGGCCGTGCCCAATGATCGCCATAACGTCGTTTTCACCATACGGTGCGTTCAGGACGCACTGCATGTTTTGCTTGATCACATCGTTGTCCTCAGGCTCTTCTCGAGCGATCATTACTATATAGTCGTGAACCGCACCTTGTAGGTTTTCCCCAGTCTTTCATTTTTTAAAATCCTTCGTTACATCCTGATTCCTGACATATTCTTATGCCGTGCACCACGGGCACGTATGGTTGCCTTGTCTAAGAGTGCGGCCACACTGGTAGCAGAAATAGGTGTTGCAACCAGGGGCAATACACTGACCACACACAAACACAAGATCCGTCACCCTAGAAGGACTGTGCCACGAAGAAGGAAGACTGACCGTCATGAAATTGCACCCAGTGGTTCTTTGGACAGGCGTCTTGCAATCTGAAAAACGACACGGGGTGGGTCATCGGTGTGACCGAGTCGAGGAGTCGCAGGTGGGTGATGACACTCACTTGGGCAACGTTGCCACGACATCGCTTTGATAAGATGGTCGAGTTCAGACGACCCATCGCAAGAGTGTTTCGGTCCATCGGAAGGGATCGTCTGATCGCAATTCTTGCACCATACGTTGGTACAATCGACTTGAGGGCACAAGACCTTGGTCGTTTGCATGTAATCCTGTCGGTCTACGAACGATGGGCGGTTACATCTAATGGACCACGCGTTATGCGCTCCGCTTTTTACGCTGGTATAGACAAGTTGCTTACTGGCGACAATGAATTTGAACGAAGAATTCGGCGAGCTCCATTTCCGTCCAGATTTGTAACTGATGTTCGGTAACCCCAAGACGCTCGACCAGGAACCTCGAAATCGCTGGACATGGTAGATGCCCGTGAATTAATTTTCTTCATGCTAGAGAAATGATTTCTCACCAGAGGGCACAGCACCATGGCCGTCGGCCATGCATATAGGACAAAGGACTGGGAATCGTCGCTCTTGGATCTTGGCGCAAATCATCTCCTTGAGACAACCGCTGCACATCATGTGCAAGCAGTCTTCTACCTGTAAACCGTTCTCCTGGAGTTGCTCGTCCAAGCATATGCCACATATAAACCTCGGTTTCAGGGCATTCTGAATCCAGACCTCATCAATCTCCAGAAATTCCTCGACTTCGGAATCGGAGTCAGAGTCGACGAGCAGGTTCGTGGCGGGAGGAGGGGATGAATTGTCTGCAAAGATACTGAGCTCGCCACCAGGTTGTGGTGTAGGACGGTGAGTGACACGATAGAGCCGAGATGGTGCAGTATTGATCTGCAGGCTTGAACCAGAACCAGAACCAGAATCCTCGGAGAAGAGAGTATACACGCCGTCGTGAATGGGACTGCCATCCGGTCCGCCACCGAGTTCGTTGGATATCTCAGCAGGAACAGGAGGTGGATTGTCGGCGAAGATGCTAAATGCGCCACGAGGTTGCTGTGAATCTGGGAGTGCGGTGGCAGGCGGGCTGTCATCGGCGAACAAGTCGAATGCGCCGGGTGGCTGTGCGCTATTGGCCCTGCGGGCAGAGCGGGAAACAGAGGGCGAATCATGGGAGAGAAGTACATGCACACTTTCGTTGGTAGGACTGAGATCCGAAGCGGCAGCGGGTTCATCGGATATCTCTGGAGCGACTGGAGGCGAATTGTGGGCGAATATACCGAGTGAGCTCCTGGATTGTCGCTTCGAATCAATGACGGGGGTGTGAAAACGAGAGGCATCGGTAACGTTTGCAAGACCCGCAAGGTTGTCATTGGCACTACAGTGGGGAGGTCGAGACGGATCATCAACGGAATTATTGTATGCTCCGAACGGATGTGAAGGCTCGCGGGCCAGCCAGGATGGTCCAGCGGGTAAAGGTTCCCGCTTCGACCTGACCTCCACGCGATTTTCGAGAGTCTTGAGTTGACCCTCGAGAACCAACAACTGAGCACGTAGAGAAAGCAAAGCCAAACTTGACTGAACGAGGGATTCATCGGGGTCCTCGTCCGGCGTCTTGGCAACAAAAAGGTGCCCCGAAAAGTGCTGCTCGGGAGAATCGAAAAACCCTTCATCGAGTGAAGGCACGATCTCACTCAACGTTCGGGACGTTTGTTCTATGGAGGTGCTGAACGACACACCAGCTCCACGAGGATGTGAGGGACGAGGATGTGAGTCGAACACAACGAATACGGAATTGGAGCATGTGGTAGAACAAGAACTGGTCGCGGTGGAAAACTTGACACATGCAACGACGTCCGGTTGGTGGGTTATTATCATGACAGCGGACTGCTCCAGCTGGCGCATTTTTCTAGATGGAATGTTTAGTTGATACACCAACGGAATGAAATGCTCTACTCACTCGAGGACCCGTTGAAAGAGCAGGGGCTCAGGATGAGCATAATCGACGGACACAAGCTGAAGCGATCTTTCGAAGATAGGAAGGCCTCGAATATCATCCACATTAAGATGTTGAGGGATGGACCAATCTGTGCATATAGCTGCAATGTCCTTGACGCACAGAATCAGCGATCTGGCTATTCCAGCCGATTCGAAGACTTACCCTAATCACTTCCTTTGTCGCCAGTTCATCCAGGACGTCTGAAAGCTCGGCATGGCTTTGTTCGATGCGAAATCCGATTCTCGCAAAGTGGAGAGCTGCTAGAGTGCACGAAGAGGTGCTTTTGGCTATGAGCTGACTAGTTCCCGAGAAAGAAACCAGGCAGGTAGTATCTCCTGCCAAAACCCGTTTCGATATGGCGGTTGGGTTCCTTTTCCCCTGGATCCGAGAACGAGGCTCAAACATGATGGAAGTACTTCATGGTCAAGGGGCACTAGGGCCAGAGATTTATATTGGGTGCCAGTGAGTGTGACGGCCTTGCCATGCTCCTTCGAACCATGAGGCCCAAGTTGCCAGTGCTAGTAATGCCTCATGCCTCAGGGTCCGATGGAGCATTGTGTAAGGAGTCGAAGCACAGAGGCTGCGATCAGCGCGATGCCTCTTCATGTGCGATCAGCGACAATACGAATCTGGAAAACAATCAAAATCTCCAAACTTGATCGGTGGACAATTAGTAGGCCTGGAGGCTGGATGTCAATCTGCATGTAGCCGTACTAGTAGATACTAGCTGCCATGAGTAAGACTGCCAGTGACAGGGATTTCCGAGCTACTCACATCACAGCTTGCCACAGCTTGAAGCTTGAAGTATAGTACCACTCCGGGGGGGCCGACTGAGGGCGGCCTGGAGTCGTCAGGCCGAGCCTCCTTCAAGTTGGTGGCTGACTAGGTGACTGTTCCAGTTCTTCAACTGTACTGCATCACATCGAGTTAGTGTCCAACATTGTTCCAACCGGCGAGTCTGTCCAAAATTGAACCCAACTTCAAGAAGCCTCGTGTGCAGGTCTCAGGGTGACGGTCATGAGTACCTTCGGATCTTGGGTTCAAGTTACTAAACTACCTCTCGATAGAGCAAGAACGACTGTCTTCTGCTCATCAAGAGTCTGGGTTTGGGAGACTACTAACTACCATAGCTGGAACTTGGGTTAAACTTACTATCTTCAGAGGTGTGACACTGCCTCTCTACCTCTGGATCAAAGTTTACATAAAATCTGTTGCTGTGTGTATACCCTCAACCGTACAGCAAGCCTCGCTGTCTCAGGCTCTTATTAAGGTGAGCCAGCGCCGACGAAGACTTGAATTCAATCCATCATGAATTCGTCGCTTGAGTCGCGGCTTGACCATCGAAACATGGCACACGACTCTGACTCGGAAGATCCTCCCACAAAAAAACTTGACAAGGGTAAACAAAGAGCTGAAGGTATGTCATGCAATACCACTAAAGTAGCGCTCGGCTTAGATCTTCTCATTGGAGAAGATCAGTTAGCAACGCTGTCACATCCAAGCACCGGAGACGTGTTCTCCTCAACTGAGCTTCCGGACATCGTTGCGGATTCTCAGTCGATGAGGTCTCGCCTATCGTCTTCAATGGATGTAAATCAGCAGTTAAACAACGCAGAGATCGACGATGACGAGAGCTATCACTCGGCGTTTGGCGGTGATCCTGGATCAGATCATCGGGTACGCCTTTGTGTGGTGGAACATTTCGATAAACTGAGGTATATATCTCCCTCCAGCGCGACAATGCAGACTTGGCGCATTCCATTGAGGGCATGTATCGTATTCTGGATCTCATCTCAGAGCAGGGAAGCGGTGGTCTTGGTGAGGACGCTAGTCAAAGATGATATCTCAGTAGTACATCTGACATTACTTTCTCCAGTCGATAAGATCATCATCTCGCAGAACTCGCTCGAGGCATTCATTCATTCTGTTCGCCCCGGAGCGTATACTTCGATGACGAAAGTTGACTTCAAGGCACTTGACGAACACGCCATTAAGCCTGTGGGTATATATGGCAGCAAAGACGAGATCGTGCGGTTCCTGCTTCAGCTCGGTGTCGTAGACGATAACATGTAACCTCTCCTGGTTGACTTGCCTCACTCGGTGCGCTGACTCTACATTCTCACAGGGCCACGCAACTCCTCGTCGATGCTGAGACTCATGGCCGTACAAAACCAACCCTCCGTTCCGGCTTGTATATCGTGAAACCGTCAAAACAACCCGATGCATTGCAACAGATCTTTCTCGTATACTGGCCGGAGCAAGCCACATGGGACGATTCCTCAGCTTCTTCAATCAGCCGTAACCGCGTCACGTTCATGAGGTTCGCTCGCGTGTATATCATCGCTCTTGGGCCCCAGCTCAACTCACTTATGGCATAGATACCTAACTAAAATGTGCGATCAGGTCATTGCTTTGATTTCACCAGAGCACGCACAAACGATGGTTTGGAACGAAATTGATAAAGCGGACGGTGATTTGATAGACGCCGACGCCGACCAGGATGAATCTGACCGTATCTGCACATTCGAGGTGTCACAAACCAACGAGCAGGAAGAGTCTGTCACTGTTCGGGACGGATTCAAGGTAATACTCTCTGCGCTCGGTGATACATTGGCTGATCATTGGGGATGAAGGCTGTTTCTGAGCACATTAGTGTTCCTGAAAGACTCTCTGAGGAGGCGACGAAGCCCGACTGGCAGCGCGAACCCGCCTGGCCATTCTTGCTTTTTGGAGAGACCGCTCAGGGATTTATTACTGTTCGCTATAGAGAGGCCAGGCGCGCAACCGAAGACTTGAAACCGCGTTCATTGTCTTTTCTCCAGCTCGAAACTTACTTGTAAGGTCTCCTTGGGCGGGTGGGATACTATCCGATTGACATGTCTGTTGCCCAGGACATCCGATCGCCTGCACCTGGACGAATCTTTGACCGAAGAGGCTGTGAAGATACTGGTTCGATGCGGCCTCGAAAAGCGTTTCCCGCAAGAGTGTGGTCGCTGGAAGCGCGAGTCTGCGACCACTCAAAACGTATCTTACTCACGTGCGAACAATGAAATCAGCAACACCATTGCAAAGCTGCGCGGAGAATCTAATTTATTCAGAAGGGTGTTCCACGAGATGGTTGTGGAGGAGCTCCAGAAGTTGTATCCGTGGGTTCATGTTCGATTTTTTTTGGAGTGGAGTCATTCAACTTTTTGCAACTTAGTTGCTTCGACCATGACATGTTCGCACTATCTTACGGCGCACACGAGAGATCCGCGGAAAGCCCAGGTAAGCTATTACATATGAATGTTTTAGATCGAATGCTCAGGATGACGCAGAAACTCTCGCGAAGCTGTCAGAGAAATACCGAGATGCGTTTGACCAAGTCGTACAGCTACTCCGACCTGAGATCAAGAACGCTGAAACAATCAACGACAGCAAGTATCGAGATGCAAAGCGACGTCTGTGTCTCTTCAAGGAACTCGACCCTATCCTGAAACAGCATCAGCTGAGCGATCAAGACCGTACCTCCATTTTGCACCTCGTCGTGAGCGGAGGCGTGGACCAAGTTATCGACGCAATACACAGAACATTAAACCCAAGCTCCCAGGCATCCAAATGGAATGTAGTCGCCAAGTTTTTTTCGGGAGACTCGGACGCTCGAGCTGAAATCGATAAGCTTGTTCGCGGCGTTAGGCTTTCCGCGATCCAAATTCCTGACCAAACGTTTCTCGCCGAGATCGACAACGATATCCAGCAGCACCCTGAACTAAAGGAGCTCGCCGGTAGGGCAAAACAACATGCTTTGGAATATCTTAACGGCATTACCACGATGACGTTGACAAAGCTGGTAAAAACCATGCTGGGACGACTGGAGGAGGAAAACGAGAAAAGGATCAGGCGTGAATACACAAGTCTTCGGGAGAAAGAGCAAAGGCAGCTCAGAGTGAATCTGTTAGCAAGCCTCAACGGTCTTTCAGAGAAGAACGAATCCAAGTCAGTCGCAGTGTCGCTCTGGAACGTGAGCTGACCGGTTGACAGACATACCGTGCATATCAATGCGGCGGTACTGGAGAAGCAAAATTGGGGTACGTGTATCTGATTGTTTACATACAAAGTGACACTGAAAATCTTGCCCAGCTCATACCGTGACATCAACCTTTTATCGAGTGTCTGGTAAACGCGAAACGCAAGTTGATGCAGCCGCGATCTACACTGTCCACCTGATGAACCTGACGGCGGAAGATCAGCACAAGCTACAGTTGGACCCTTCGGCCACTATACCTTCCCCACGTTTCAACTTTAAGCACACTTTCAAACTTCCTCTCGGTTATTCTGTGATGTATGTTCCGCGATTCACATCTGATACCCTTTGAGTCAACTCATCGATTTACAGACGAGCGCAGCTCCTCGAGGACGAGAAACTCTTGCTAATCGTCGCTGACCGCGCCGGAAATTTGACCGTCTACCTTGACCGTCTCACTGGGATTGATGGCGCGATAGAACGTGGACGCGGCAAATCGCTTAACCGAGAAAGGATTGGCCAGGATTTCCTCCTGGCCTATGACCAGGCGAAGCACATGCTCAGCGTCGTATCGTCAGACAAAGTGCGTCTCCCTGAGTGCTTCTGACATGATATTGACTTCAACCGTAGCTCCTTATACACGTCTTTGTCCTCGATGAGACGCGAGGTTTCCAAGCTTTGGGTAGCGCGGTCAATCTAAGCTCTTGTTACCCTGATGGAACTTCTATCCATCATGCATGCTTCATCAGCGGCAGTGAGGAACTACTGCTCATAGACTCTCGTGCCCAAGCAAGAGTGTACTCCCTTGTTACTCTGCAATTCCGGTAGGTGTTTCTCGATCCCTTTGCTGTTCATATCTCACGAGTGCGGCAGGCCTGCCACTCTTGACCTGAAGCGAGTTCCGCACAGCATCAGTTCTACTCCAGATGGTGCATGCCTCCTCGTCGCACACGAGCAGGATAGCAAATTAACATTCACGGCGTACCATTGGAGTACTTTTGGCTCCACAGAGGGAATAGCGCTCGACATACCTACCCTCGCCCCTGAGGATACCCCCGTCGTGACTTCTCTGGTAAACAGGACCGCAGTACATCTCATGTCGCTCGATTTCTCCTCGCACACATGCCGGTCATACGCCCTGGATATCACGCGGAAAGTCACCGAGTTCACGTTCAAGGAGACTGGCGCTCGCGGCCGTTCTTCCCGCAAAGAGAGTTCGACCGCTCATAACTGTCTCATAGACTGTCATTCCGACGTCTGGACTCGCTTCCCTGTTCTAGCGGCCGTCCAACGAGAGACAATTTCGTCCTCCAGTCTCAGGAGCCAGAAGACGCTCGTGTTCGTGACTGACCGTGACTTTGCGAACTATGCGCCTTATTTCGCCGACGCAATTAGCGAATTTGAACGTACCACTAAAAAACCGACGGGCGATGTTCTCAAATCCATCAAGGTTACAGCTGCTCCGTTCAATGTATTCTCGGATGAGTTATGTGGGAGCAAGCCTTGGAACGTCTCGGAGCTTCGAGTTGGCGAGTGGATTGTGAACCTCCTTTGTCTCATTCCGATCCATCTCGCGGTCGCAAAGGAAAATCGATTCCTCCCTCTCAAGGATGGAGTTTACTCCCCCGATCACGAGAAGTCTCTGCTGGGTGCTGACGTGAATCGCATCGTGGACAGTCTCTCATTCGGTTGGTATGAGTCTATCTTCCAGTCATATATGGCCTCCAAGGCACGTCATTGTTCATCTTAGCGACTGTACTTTAACCATCAGTCACAGCCTGTGAGAGTCGTATCGTCAATGGGAGAGCAGTCGGTCGGCAAGAGCTTTGCGCTGAATCATCTCGTCGACACGTCATTCGCTGGCTCCGCGATGAGGACTACCGAAGGTGTATGGATGTCCGTAACTCCAACCAAGGAAGCATTGATTGTGGCGCTCGACTTCGAAGGTTGGTCGACTTCCTAATTTATCGTTGCGTTGCTAACTTCATCGTCCATTTTCAGGTGTCCATAGCATCGAAAGGTCAGCCCAGGAGGATACCCTGCTCGTTTTGTTCAACACTGCAATCTCCAACTTGGTATGTTTCCTTAAGTTGCGAACGGGCGCAGGCGCTGATGGCGGACTCAGGTACTGTTCAGGAACAATTTTGCTCTGAGCCGTGTTATCACGGGGCTTTTCCAATCGTTCCAATCCAGTTCCACCATCTTGGATCCTGAAGCTAATCCCTCCCTGTTCCGCTCAACGTTGGCAATCATTATCAAGGTATGGCGAATGTAACTCTCGGTCCACATCTAAACACATTGACCAGGATGTGGTCGACTTGGACAAAGCTGAGATCATAAGAGAGTGAGTTAATGTCTTAACTTCTGGAACACCCTCATTCGGAATTGTTTTTAGGTTCTCTCTGAAGTTCCAAAGAATTGTGCAAGATGAGCAAGAGGCGAACTTCATCTCTCGACTTCATGCCGGTAAACTCAACATCATTCCCTGGTAGGACGGATCACATCCCTGTGGAGAACAAGTAAATTCACATCCCATCAGGCCTGTCATCGAGTCAAAGGAGTTCTACAAACTATTTAGCTCATTGAAGCGACGACTAGGTGAACAGGAGATTACCCATGAAGCAGCGGGGGAATTTTTACACATGATGAAGACCTTGATGGCGAAATTGAAGGTGAGTGCTTCTCTCGTGTCGCAACTTTTCATCACTCACACGCGGTTTATTTCAAGGCGAATGACTGGGGAGCCATGTCACGTAAGTGATCACATTTAATTCGCAGTCTTTGTCTTGACGTCATGCAGAGACTATGGCGTCCCACCGAGCACAGCTGGTCTCTACACTTCTGCCAAATGCGTTGGCTTTTGGAGTTACGGAGATCGAGCCGGAGCGTGAGCCATTAAAGGTAACATCCCTGCGATTTCCCTTGCCGTCATCTCACTAATTGCCACACTAGAACTTGGATACAGATATGCCGGTCGACCTTCTCGATACCGAGCACCAATTATTCATTGCCGGGGGCGGTGCCGAACAGTCTGTGTTGCGCGAAAACATACTAATGCTTCTCCAGAAGGACTGGGACAAGTACGAATCGCGCCAACGAATCCCAGAAGACGAATGGATCGAGGAACTCTCCAATCACCTTGACAACATCGTCAACCTACGAATTTCCCACGTGGAAGAGTGGCTTACGCAGAATTTATCGCGATTCCAGAGCGGACATGCGAGCATCGACGAGCTGGAGAGAAACTTTGAAAACGCGATTCTCGACCTGAAGAGCAATGTACAGCTCTGCAGGCTGCAGTGTGCTGGTTGTCAACTACTTTGTGTACAGAGTCGCCTCCACGACGGAGCGCACGACTGTCGGACAGATCATTATTGCGTGCACGATTGTGATTTCTGTCTGGAAGGTTCTGGGGAGCATAAGCGATGTAGCGTGAGGTGAGTGAACTTCGATCTGCAGTGTTCAGTCGTTTATCGCTGTTTTTAATGTAGAGCTGGCCATGCGGGCAAACATATGCAAGTCTCGCAGTTTAGTTGAAAGTGTTGCGACTCACAATTTGCAGATGTGTTCCGACCAAGCACTTGTGCGGGAAGTTGTGTCAATTCTCGGGAAGGCGTGGGTGTCTCGATGTGTGCGCGAAGGTGGGAAACTCGTCTTGAGCTCAGCTCCTTCAACTAACTCATGTCGCTCCCATAACAAAGATAACTGATCATCCAGACCAAGACGATCATCTATGTGCTGCGCCTGTACATGCCTGCGGAGAGGTGAGATGCTCTGTTGGTTCAAAGTGAAACCCTGTAACCTCCCGTTTCCCTAGCCATGTGGTCTCGCCAAAGTGAAGCTGGTTGATGGTCCTGAATATTCATGCCCTGGGAAATGCCGTGTACCTAGGTAGTGTTTATTGTAATGCTTCTCTGTGCAAAGTGTTTACGGAGTACCTAGTGGCGTCGATCATGCTCGCCATCGATGCGAGGCTCGCTTTTGCTCCATCAAATGCCAACTGTGTCAACGTTTGTGTTCCGAACAGGACCATATGCATGGTCTGAGATCAGGTGCAGTTCATCTTTGCGGGTACGTACGCGCGTGTACAGCTTGACGAGGATAAGCGTACGCTGACCAATGCATAGTCAAGAACACATGTGCCCAGAGGAGTGCACTGCAAAAGGAATATGTCAAATTGATACTGCTCCCCACTCGATCGAAGTCACCTTTACAGGGCGAAATGAGACGTTTCAATATACCAAGGTATGACACTATCTTCACGACAGGGATAGTTTGATTTCTTGCTGATGGATCTCGTGCAGTACACTCAAGGTTCGGTCTCATTTTACTGCCGAGTATCCGGTTGTCCTCACTGACAATGTTCGCAAATAAAGTTGCCAAACGAATGAGATGTATAAAGCCTATTCCGGCCGGTTCCACGACGCATACTGGGACACATGAGCACAGCCTGGACAAGAACGTGGTGCATTTCTGTGAAACTAGGTATGACAGCCACAAAGTTTTATCCATTCCACTATCTTGACTGCGTTGCAGATGCAAAAACTGTGATTACTTTTGTACGCTACCTCTTGGTAAGCCGAAAATGTATCTTTATGTTTCGCAGACGGCGCTGACAGGCTCCTAGGTCATCCGCAACAAGTGCACGAGACTCGTCACGGGTCCATGTCGCACACCCGTTGGGCCATAGACGGTCCCGATGACGTACCGCTAGAGATTGACGGCAGAAAGTTCTCCAGCAATGACGAGGGTGCACCGATGATGTGCAGTCTTGTCTGCCAAGCGTTGGGGAGGCACGTGCACATTGATTATTGTCGCGCCACTGGAGAAGATGCTTGTACGGGTAGCGAGGAGTTACAGCACCTCACGCAGCGATTACAACCGAATCCGGAGAGACCAAAAGACGTCCTGACGCACAATCTATTCTGGAAACGAAGTGGTAAGGCGGAGCGGGTTGCGTGTGAATCTTTACTGAATGGTACAAAGGGTTCAAGGACCCATACTCAAAGGAGGATCAGGCCGTCTTCACCAAATGGTGTGTCTCGATTTTACAGTAAATTTTGCGCCTGGCTGATGTTTCGATAGTGATTCTATGTGTAGCGGTACGCGGGTGTTTGGAAGGCCTATTCGTAGCTACTAGCGATCTCATCCCATCCGTAGGTCCAGAACACACCGCCGAAAGTGGAAATCCCGCTGTGCCGTCCTACTGTGTGCTCCCTCTTTTCCATGCTCCATTGGATCCGAACATAGCGGCGCCTGTGATGGGATACGTCTCTCATGATGGACATCAGTTTGCCTGTCGTAACCCAGTTGTGATGCAGCAAGCTTTCCACATGTAAGGCTTTTTCATTTACGGACGATTCAATGCGACTGAATATTAACATCACAGCATCTTTGTCGTTGACTAGTGCGTGATTTTCGTTCTCGTTCTCCTCAGACTCCTCACCTCGAGCCGAAAAGCTCCGGTTCAATGGGTATTGACGATAGAAAACCTCTCGCCGGCACGCCAGTTACAGCCCGGATCGCTGGTGCTGCGAACAATAGATACGGTGCTGTTCTTTCGTCATTATATGGGTTCTGGACCACTCGTGCCACAGCACTTGCGGGCTCGAAGGCTGCACGACGAGATGCGTACAGCGTGGTCTTGTTTGACCATAATGTTCAGTCCCTTCTCGTGAACGATTTTGCGAGCACGCCCGACCAGTTACTGGACATTCTCATCCGTTATCGTCCTGACGACGGAGGCACGAATTTTACCCTTGCAATTTCGAGCGCTCAACAGATCATGGCACAGAGTTGGAGCACAGAAAGGTGAGCCATCGCTTTTTGTCACTCCTTACCAGTTACTCACATACACCGGCAAAGATCACCGGTCATTATCTTCCTGTCGGATGGTGATGCGGCCATCAACGATCAAGTCATGCAGGACCTCTGCCGCTCTTCCATTCGACTCGGGTGAGTATCTCCCACTTATTGGTTCAGCGTGATCGCGAGTTCATGTTCGGAACAGCAAAGCGGTGTCTTTCCACGCTGTCTCGTTTGGTCCTGATGGTTCCTCGAAGCACCTTGTCAGGATGACCCAAATCGCGCGCGATGCCCAGAGCAAAGTACCTGCCCCAGATACCGCTACGATAACCTCGTCATACACGCAAGCGCTCGATACGGTACGTGCTTCAAGTCAGGCTTCGATCTACGTATTAACTGAAATCGACCCATTGCTAGGTACAACTCGCGGAGACGTTCTTGGGAATTGCTGAATCGTTGAGAAAACCGAGGGGCGCACTGATGCGCTGATTTGATCTTGGATTTATAGGCGTGAATGATCTTGTACTTGTTCTGTAGGATTGGAGTAGTTGAAGAGTAGAATCGTGTTATCTGATTCTCGTGGCGAAACGAAGGGAACTGGCTTTCTTGGGCTCCAGAACCGAAGAGGCGTACGGTTCGCGGTTTCAGAGAGGGACGGGGAATTCGACGGTTGCGCGCGGAGCTATAGAAATTCTTCTCGCTCCGCGTGGGTGTCGAAAATCGGGAAATGATTCAAAGGCGGGGCTTGAGGGTGTAGCCTGCTTTTACGAGTAGAGGGGACGCTGGCAGCAACTTTTGATCAGATCCCTCCTCGAGGATCGGTTCCTGTGCAGAAAATAGGTAGATTGCCGGTCAGGGGTTAATTTCCCAAATTGGACGAGACCCTCTAAATCTGCCTCGAGTTGCATCGCCATCGACCAAGTTGTGCTCGTCGTCGTCCAAGAGTCGTTGCTCATCGTCGTGCACAGCGAGCACGCCAATTTTCAACTAAACAGCTGGTTTGTTGACCTACTTACTTATTCTTCGTAATTTACAGCGAGTAGCGTTGGCAAATGGTCCACCGCGCGCCAGACTCGCGTCTCCTGAACAACCTCATCGCTCACGAGAAAGAATACACTAAACACCTCTCCGCTCTTTTCCCCATCTCACACACCGCGCTCGCTTCTCTTTCTGTTTACACTGCTGCCTATCCCTCTTCATCCACTCCGCTTGCGACACCCCAGACACTCACTGCGGTCGTTGACGTATTGGCGACTGCAGACGATGCGTTGCAAAGGTATAATAAGGCCTTGGAGGCATGGAGGGAGCAATTGGTTTCGTTAAAGAACCTTGAGGACGACCTTGGTGCCATCTTGCGTGACCGCGACATTCTGTGTGTTCGCCCCTTTATTCCACCCCGCCGTGACTGACTATGCTACAGTGTCACCCGTCTCATCAAAGCCTCCAAATCTACTAAATCTCGTGACGTTCGTTCGTCTCTGCTGATTCCACCTGGTTCTGCTTCGTTCTCCTCTCTCCCCTCTACCATTTCGTCATCCCATACTGGAACATCCAACAGCAAACTCGCACAGGCACAAGCGGAACTTCAGGCTTGCGAGGCACATCTATCCTCCAAAGAACGTGAACTCGAGGCTCGCCGCATCGCTGTTGCTCGTGAGGGTTTGGGTGCACGGTGTCGTGCACTCATCGATTGTGGTTGGGTATGGGGTGAGATGGGTAAACAAGGTCTTCAGGCATTGCAAGCCCTCAGTGGAACTGGGAAAAATGGTATGACGTTGCATTCCATGCTTGCTTTTGCATACATTCCTACGTCTAACATCCCCAACACAGCTTCAAAACCATTATCTATTTACCGCCCCACAGACCGTGGACCCCCACATCACACCAACAACCCCACCTCGTACGCCTCAGATAACTCCTCGCTTACTCCCTCCCAAAGTGCCTCTCAAATCGCACCCCGATCCACAGAGACAAGCGTCGAAGGTCCCCCTTCGAGAGGCAAGCATCCCGATTCGTCTCTGGAACGTACACACACTCAGCGGACTCCAGCGCAGGAAGAGCGGGAGGGAGAGGTGATGATCACTCTACCTGCCGCACACGCCATCTCCGAACTCGCTTTTCCCACTATCGTTCGCTCTCAATCCCAACGCGCGCCTCCGACTTCTCTTCCCGAACCGGGAAGGAATCGTAACAAACGTCAACGTCGTCCTCCATCTCAACACATCGCCGAAGTTGACGAAGACGAGGGCGACGCGCTCGCACTCGCACCGGTGGTCACGGTCACCAACCCATTCGTCACACCTGCCACTCCTTTTCCATATTACAGCGCTCGTGCGAACGACAGTACCAGCATCCACGATAGCAGCGACGACGACGATCACAGTCAAGGACCTCTCGAGATCATCGAGAACGATCCTTTTTCACAAATGAAACAAAAGGTTCCCCATAGCCCATCTTCAACGACCAATTCTCGAAGATTCGCGGCCACTCCCTCTCCCCAACTAGCGGTTGGTAAGCCACGGGAGCGCAAGGCGTCCATGGCATTCTTCGGCTCCATTCGCGGTCTGTTCCGTCATAAACCCAAAGAACGAGGGTCGGTGGAGTGGGAAGAGGGACAGGGTCAAGATTCGCCAACTCGAGGTAAACCGAGAGGTGGCTCTAATGGATGGGTGACAAGAACGGATGCGAGGCTCAAGTCGACAGGAAGGGGGGACAGCTCAGACGAGGAGGACGTTTCGACACCACGAGCCTCGGTATCCCCATCTGGACATGCGACAGGGTCTAAGCTGCGCAAGGGACGTCTGGGTGTTCATAATGGCTCGTCTCCGGGAGCGACGCCTGGAGTCGATGGGTGGATGACGGACAGTGCGACGATGGCGAACCGCAGGGAGACCATCAATCGAAAGAAGAAGAAATCCGTCGCCGACCTTAGGGGAGGGAATCATGGTCATTCGGATAACGAGGTCGAACGAAGGCAAGGGGATACTCCCCGGGAAAACGGTGGTCCTGTGGCTCAAGCGTCAACGCCCCAGACGCAGTCCCAGTCTCAGCAGTCTGCGAAAGCCGCGTCATTTAATTCACTCGCTCGTCGTTCGTCCAGCTCGAAGGGGAGCGTTACGCCTGTACCTACCACCTATAGTCCACGGCGTATGACGACAGACTTCTCAGGTGGTGTGGGCAGAACGGGCTCAAAAGAGACAACCTCTCCCCCACGCGATTCAGTCTCAGTCTCCGCCTCTGAAACCATCACCCCAACCCCTAGCCACGTCCACGTCCACATAGATGCTAACACTGTATCCAAATCCAAACCCAAGAAAGACGGCTCGAAACATGGCGTTCACTATGCCAACGGCAGCGCGAGCCAGAGCTTGATGAGCATCGTCGCAGACGTGACAAGACAGAACCGAGAGGGATGGGCGACCGCTGGGACAGCTCCCGATGGCAGCAGCGCAGGGATGCAAGTTCCAAAGGCACCTAGCTTGACAACGCCCGTCCTGACTGCTGAGCATCAGAAGACCCGTTCGTTGGATATTCCACGTGCGCCGGTCAATGTGGTGGCTGTCGCTGTCATCTCTGAGAGCCAGGGGTCTGCGGACGTTGGTTATGGCCTAACCCAGCCTCAGGCGAAGGCTCACGGTCACGGTCATCACCGCTCGGCCAGCACTCCTGCGGCGCATGATGTTGTTTCGTCGTCCAGCTCGGTCGGCATGAATGGGACGTCAGCGAATCAGACGAATGGACGGGCCCTTCCCAAACTTCCCTTACGGTCGGCATTGAGGAACTCGAGTCGAACGCCGTCACCGAGTCCAGCGAGGTTTTCGGAAGCCGGTACTCAGAGGGAGGTGGGCAAGGTGCAAGAGGCGCCTGTGTTCGACACCACCCTTGATCCGGTCGAGCGAGGAAGATCACCTTCGTTGGCGTCGATATCGTCGTATGTGACTGTGAAAGAGAGTTTCGAGGATGATTTGGCCGAGTCTGAGCCCGATGGGGTTTTAGGACGCCCGTTCACTCCGCCGTTACGGTCGTCCTCTTTACCACCATACAGATCTTCTCTACCACCACCACCACGCACGTCCTCACCTCCACCACGCACGTCCTCACCTCCGTTTTCGTTCCCCCCACCACCAGTAGAGTCACCGCCGCCTCAGAAAGCTACCCATTATGTGTCGGGACAGCAAGAGGATTATGGGAGCGGGAGTGCACCACCATCGTCGACTGTATCGATGGAGACCGTACCGCGACGGAAGAGCGTGCGAGTGTCGTTGCCACCCACCTTTTCGCCCACTCCACCGGCGACATACGATGACGATGCCACCTACGAGCCTTGGAGCGAAGTGAAACCTCCATCGGGTCAGTCAGGTGTTTCGGATGGTGGGTGGAAGATGAGGAACGGAGACGCTCGAGTCGGGGATGGGGTGGGCTCTGGCGCTGGTGCTGGTACTGGTGTTTGGGAGGATTCGAGTGAGGAGGACGCTACCTATGCGAGGGCCCGGAAGTTGTTGACTCGTGTTGGGAAGAAGGAGAAGGAACGGAATGGGGGTAGGGGTAAGGGTAAGGGTAAAGGCAGGGCGTGATGTTGGATCATCCTGCTGGATGCTTTGATGCTTTGATGTCCATTCGTTTGTGTTTTTTTCATGTTATTGGCTCTCTCACATACACGTTTGCTTCGTGTGTCGCATTGCAAGGGTTTCGTTTCCGAATCATGTTAGTAACTTATGTTCGATTCATTTTTATAGTATACTTCATCTTATTTTTGTTTCCTGGTACTTATAGGATTTTTTAAAGTGCCAGCGATTTTCCAAATGACTTGATTAGATAGTTTTTCGAACGAATGCTTCGACTTGGCAATACTTGGATCTGTCTGCATCTAGTACTCACCCAGGATCATACTATCTTCACTCACCTCGTGTTCCTGAGGCCGATTACATTGTGTTAGATCTCCTTCGACTCTGTTCAAACCTCGACTCGGAAGATCTCGTCATCGTGGGTGTTCACTTGGTTCTAGGTTTTGCTACCGAACAAGTTGGACTATTTAGTACAGGAAGGGCGGCCTGTCAAGTTAGAGATCTGCAACCGGAAACTTGCCCAAAATGATAGATCCTGATAGATCTCAGCGGCGAGTTGAGTCGCCATTCGACCTGCATCACCTACTATGTAGTAACTACTACTCCTACTAACTCCCCAGCCACAGGCGTTGCCAATATTGTATTGCTGGCAGTAACATCACATATCGCTGGACGAGATCCCACAACGCGTGGCAAAATGCGTCTGGGTTCAATAATGTCGTAAGTCCAGCAGGGGAAAACGTGTTTCAATATAGCCCCGGTAAGGCTCCCTCTCAACGCTTCAAAGCTCACGAACTCGCGTCCGAGTCGGGCACCCTCAATACAATCTCTCAAATCAGCGCAAGAATGAGATTGACCATGTGTTCTCACCTCGCTCTCGTTTCTGCGAGCACGGTTGAGGTTATGGAGAACTTAGAGTACGTACCGCTTCTGTAGAATGTCCATCTTCTTTGTGAAGTTCACCGAATCATCGCTTGTTGCAGAGGAGCTGGTGTACAGCTGACGGAAACGACAACGAGCGAATCGGTCTTCGTGTCACAGTCAACATCGAACGTGGCGCCGAATAAATCAGAGGATGCCGCATCCGGGACCGCTCTCAGACTCCCAGAAGAGATTCTTACAATCATCTTTGACGACGTGGTTACATCCGAGTCTTCGTCATGTCACTGTCAATGCAAAGGCGCCAACTCCATATTGGTGAGCCCTCCAAGGAGGCTCGCACAGGTTTGCCGAGCTTGGCGAGAAACCATATTTTCCTGCCCGGTTCTCTGGAGGAATGTTCACCTCGCACCGTTCTATTCGATAACCTCATTGGAGGAGGGTCTGAGCAACTCCTCCCCATTTCCAATCCATATTGTGGTGCACCAGTGGCCGTTCCAAAACCCTATCCCTGCGTCAGGACCACTGTCGATCACAACACTCACCGCCCAGCTCCATTCAATTCTTTCGCCGACGGAAACGGATCCTATGGCAGCCTGTAGCAGGGTCCGGTCCGTCACCATCAATGGTACGGAGTGCAGCACGTTCATCAATTTCGTCCTTCAAACATGGACTGGACGTGGATCAAAGTTTCCCGCCCTACGTCGAGTCTCGATGAATGGTAATTTGTGCGCAACATGGTCGAGAGCCTGCTTCTTTGATGGGAAGAATGCATCCGGCTTGGAAATCCTCGAGTTGACCAATGTCATGATCTCTCACAACATCCACAGATTATCCTGGGGAATCGGCCTCAATCTTACCACGCTCGTTTGGAGTGCGCCACCTCAAAAAGATGGTTCATTGATCATCTCTGTGACAGTCTTCCACCATATCGTATCTTCATTCCCGAGCTTGACGACGCTCGAGATGCATGGACAGGTTCTTTCACTCGACTCCGTTACCCCGGCTAGTCTCGTAAGTGCGGAGATCACTCCGTTCACCCACATCGACGTTCTGAGGGTTCGAGGAAATGCCTTCACAAACCCGAATACCGCGTTCTTATTCCTCTTCTTCTTTCCATCGTTAAAACATCTGGTGATTCGGGGAAGATCCTGCACAGGTCCCATCACTTCTCGAACGATTTCGCACGTTATGAGTGCCTTCATTCAGTTTCCTTGTGTTCTTCCGAGGCTAGAAGATCTCGATCTAGAGAGTGTAGATGTGTGTGAGAAGTGGTCAGAGTGGGCCTTGGAGGAGCTTGAGAGGTGGAAATGGAAACGATCTATGGGTTATCAGGGAAGGAGTTGCAGCAGACCGAGTGCGCGGCTGGCTATGATCGTTGACGAGGCTTTGTACGATACTGAAAAAGGGGATGTTGAGGCTTGAATAGATGCACGGCGTTGTTCCTTCGTTAGATATCCATCCTATACCTAATTTCCCTGCTGGTAGAGTTCTCTGTAAGTAGTCATGAATGAATAGCAATCTCTACAGTCAAGCTACAGTGGTGGGAAATATTATGTAAGTAATATATAGGGGAAAAATCTCCTTTCCCGGGAACAAACCTCCTATGACCACTATTCCCGCCAGTCAACTCCTCTCTATCAACATCACAATCGAATCACTCAAACGGTGAGGTTACCCTCGACTGGATTGACCTTACAATACTGAAAAAAAACTGCAGGTCATCTTCCATGGCGAGTTTAAGTAGCAGTTGCGTTCCGGACACCTTGCAGTCGGAACTATCCGAGCTTGAACTTTCAGAGCGAGAGGGACTCGCGCAACGACCTGATGAACTTCAGAAAGTCCTTGCAACAACCCAAGCCCAGATCAACGAGCGCAAAAATATGCTTCTACCTATAGCTCTTTCCACAGAGGTACTCTCCATGATCTTTCTCCTCGTCGTCAGTTTCGTTCCGGGAGACCCGCAGTCCGGTTCTTATCCAATGCCACTCATGTTGGCATCCGTTTGCCGTAGATGGAGAAGCATCATGCTTGGGAATCCCAGATTCTGGACACATATCACTCTCGATCACTGTCGCAGCTATAACCTCCTTCCCGATCGGCTGACTTGATGCTCGATATCAGCCTCTTCGAGAGTGTTTACGAGTTCAAGAGTATTGAAGTGCTCTTGCACACACTCTGCCAAGAGGCTCATCGATGGCAGAAGCTGCAAGTGGATGTGTCAGATCCCGAACTGAATTTCGCCCCACTCTGGACTCAGAAACGTGCGAAATCACTCCAATGTGGGCGAATCGCAGGGGTATCATATGCAACACATTTACCCAATCTTCCCGACTCACCAAGACGATCTTCACACTCTCATCCTCATTCGCTCACACATGCTCCAAGAACTCGTTGCCCCAAACTTGCGGTACTTTACTTTCGTTGGCACTTTGCCTGCAAGGTTGGAGCGCAGAGTGTCCACCGAGTCCCTGTGGCGCATATTATCACCCGCGACGAAGCTGCAAACACTGCGTCTGGCTTCAAGATCAGTGTTGGAAGAAGCTGCAATACACTCGGGTGCACCCATCCCTTGACAACCAGAGCGATACCACCTGGCGTACCGTGTACAAATGGTGCGGATTGCGAAGTGAACGAAAACTTCCACCCTCTAAATTGCAGGTCGTTCTGAAACTACGTCCTACCGCCCAATCCGGTGAGCGGCTGAGCATAAGTGGGCAGATTCAGGTTGTGAAAACCACCGATGATTATCTTGATCATGATGCCCCATGGGATTTGTTTACAAGTTGTTAGAATTAACGATGAATTCGAGAGAAAAACGGTGGTAGTACAGGTATTTATGCTACAATTTGTTTCCACGTACCGCTACAACAGAGTTTCCTGCATGCCCTTCAATGTACAGTCGACAAAGGGCGTATGATCATTATCAAAAGCCTGCCATTTGGGATCACTGGTGAGCATACAAATGGTCGAGGAATATCTGATGTGGCTCCGGTTCCATACCTTTTTGATCGCGTCAAAGTAGTCTTGACGACCTTCAAGAGAGATGACAATCGGGGGATATCGATGCCTCATGAGGGGAATAGATGCCAACATGCGACCCAAACGACCATTTCCATCCTGTACCGTTCAATGACTGAATTAACACGAACGTGTTTCGATCGTCGAGTGGCTACTCACTTCAAACGGGTGACATTGGACGAAAACAAGATGGATCCAGCTCGCCGTCGCAAACGGGTTCCTCCAAGACGAAATCCATTGCTAAGTAAGTCAAAAAAGCGGGTCGTTAGCACTCGTCGGAGGTTGAAAGCGTACGGAAACCCTTGCGTTGGCCATCCTGCATATATGCTCCAGCTCCTGATTGACCTGTGGGAAAGGACAACATTGAGATCCCCCAACGACGACGTTCGTTCGAGTAAAAGTTCGAGTTTTTCCGGCAACGATGGTTTCCGTGCCATTTGGGTTGAACCTGGCCGTCTTCATGAGTCGTGCATGGATATCGCAAAGGAATTCCGGGGTCAACGTGACTTTCGGGCCTGTTAGCAGAGGCCTCAGGAGGTCATACGCCTATCGAGAAAACCGCTAGTAAGACATGGATCGTGAGCAGCCGCGGTAACATTACAAACCGCAATGGTGTCACACAGGATATCTTTGATCTTACGGGCGTCATGCAAAACGCTCTCCAGGTCAGAGCGGATGGCACTCTCGGAGATACCATTACGAACAAGATCTTGGGTTGACTGAAAGGTTGTGAGCGAGAGGGCGTAGATTATACCACTAGACACACGCACGTCAGCAGTCAAACGGAATGCGTTCTCGACTTCGTTCGTATCGATAGCGAGCTTGATGAAATATTTGGCGGACGCATCGGAGGTCAGGCTATTCCACTCGCGAAAAACTTGTTCGTGACCCTCTGGGGGGTGTGGCAGCGCCATTGGGAAACGGTATTTTTGTGTATTCTGCCAGGGTTGTTTAAAAAGTCCTTGGTATACAGACGTTAAAAGGTCTTCGGCTGGGTGAGGACTCGGATTCCAACCCTTACCCGCGGCAGATAGTTGTCGATCGGCTTCCAGATACTGGTTGGCAGCTTGCAGAGCTAAGCGAGTCACTCTTTCGATAGACTTGTCCAAAACTTGATCAACGAAATCCATCTCGCGGATTTTGCTTCGTGTCTGTATAAGCATGGCAGGAGTGAACCCTATCTGTGACGCGGAAGGTCAACTCGATCGAGGAGGTACTTACCGTCCGATAGACATCTTCGGCCATCGAAAAACAACGGGATGATTCGTACACAGCAGCTATCCTGGCTAAAAAGTAGGGATGGTCGTGATAGCGCTTCGCGAGCTCCTCGTAGAGCGTCAATTTGACCTCTACCGTGGAGTTGACCTCCGCCTCTATCCTTTGGAGATCCTCACCAGACAAAACGCTGGGCGCATGCTGTATTTCAAGTTTCAGAGTCAATGACACGAATGAAGCAAAGACACGACTTAGTGACCTGCAATACTGGTGTTTGGTATGTGGCGGTCATGATGGATTTGTCAGTTGTATTCACACTGAACGTTGTCCAAGACGGTGACTGCTGAATTTGCGTCGTGGCAAGTCTCAAAGCGATTCCACAATCTCACCTATGATTTGTTTGTCTGGATAACCTTGTATGCAAACGCAGAACTCCCTCGTCCCCCAGGCCCATCTCCATCCCACTTGATTCAGTTTCTAGAGCGAACGTTAGTGCGATCTGCACGATTAGCACGCACATGGACTGGCACTTCAGCTAATTCAAGTCATCAAAAGTCATAGCCTGGACATAGGATCGTCATCAATGGGCAACGCGCCCATAGTCGTCGGCGGGAGGTGGCTAGTCACTTGCCAATCCGACAAACGAATCGTGCTGCACGATACCGAGCCTGACACACCCCATTCTCAACAAAGTGTGCAGGTCCTATGGGAGCAAGAACAAGGGCACATCACTGTCTGGGATGCGTGCTCGATCACGTCGAGCGAGGAACACCTCGTTTATTTCTTGGCTTGCCTGCCGAAGCCACCGAGGATCGGATGGTAAGTATGTATTATCCCTTCCCTCTTACCAGACGTCATCCACGATCTTTATTCTCAGGACACTGATGGAGTTCCGGTAGGATATCAACACTGGTCAGTTGAACAAATCCAGACGATCAATCACAGCCTCCCGAAAGCAGTCAGAAAATAAAATTAGATCCGACCAAAAGGCAAGTCTGCAGAAAACAGAATCCGTCTACGACCCCACTCCACCAGGTCCTGATAAGTGCCTGAGCTCAGTTATCCGAGTCAACGCAGGTGAACGGAGCAGTTTGAGCCAGAGGCTCGTTCGTGTTGCTTTGGAAGTAAAGTCAGTTCAAGGGATGGGCAAGAGGGGAAAGGACACGTACTCAACGTTGACAGCAACGATCACGTAGCCGGCACTGTTAGATGTCAATTTTTATTAGTTAGCAAGCGTCTCGATGATCATTTCAGCTGTCTCCATACCCAACCGTAAGATCACCGGGAATATCCAAGGTAACAGTCGCATCGAGGACAACGTTGGCGTTCAACGTGACATCCACGCCAGGGCCGACGAGGAGGAACGCAGCAACCGAGGGATCGGTGGGGAGCGTGTCAACCGTGACGTCCACGGTCGCACCAATGATGACCTCAGTGGGGCAAGTGAGGGTGAGGGCAGAAACGAAGGGGAGGAGAACTGCGAGAGCGCTGTTGAGGGACACGTCAGGGACTCGAAGTGCGACGGCAGAGGTGGAGAGTAGCATACCTGAGCTTAGCGAACATGTTGGACGAGATGAAGAGTAGTAGGTAGTGAGACTGAGACTGAGAGTTGCAGAAGACGAGAGGAGATGAGTTATCTGTAAGATTCGGGGAGAGGGTGGGCTTTTATACCTTGCGCTTGTGCTCGGATAACTTTTTCTTGCATGTAATGGCGGGTCGCGACCCTGCATATGATGAGTTCACTGGGACACACACCGGGTGTCCGGGAGACTCGAGTTCATCAAGAACACTGTGAGTTCAATCAACGTTGATGAAGAAAACAGTGGCGGTTATCAGCGACATGGCTGCATCTCAGATGTGATGCGCAGTCTGAGTCGCAGATTGTCGTGCAGGCTGCTGTTTCGCTTGTGCAGCTTGTGGTCACCCTCGATGGCAACGCCGTGAAGTTGCGAACTTACTAGCCTTTAGGACGTAAGTTACGGCGGTGATATTGGTGGCGTCGCGTCGACAAGAGCCAATAATGTCCATTGTGGTTTCCTCTCATCGTTCAAACTTGAACGACGGTCTTCAAAAGTTGGTGACGGTTCAGTGACATCCCACCTGAGTGCATCACCAGTTCGGCGCCCTTCTGGGGAACCTTCCCAATCCTCGTTCAGTGCCGAGCCTGAGGGGAAACAATCAGGTGACGGTGTAATTCTTACTGCATCCTCGAGCTTTTGTAGTAACAAACTCCAGGCTGTGTTGGGGAAATACTGTCGTCACCGACGGTGTCAGATCCCGAATCCATAGTAAGATAGTAGTCTGTCACTTTGTCCAGCGGGGTTGAACTGAAGCCTGCGCACCGTCAAGCACCGTCGAGCTAAATATTGGTGGTCAACCTACACGCCCAAATCTTCAAGGCAGTTACCTAACATATGCCGAAATTTCCTGAGAGTACCTCTACATAGCACCAAACAAGTCATTATACAGCGCCGCAGGCACATTTGCGCGCATGGCCATCAGTCGTCAACATGTGTACATACAGTATTGGTTGACCGCCTGAGGTTCACCTGAGGTCCCCAACGCCACTGAGAACCCATGGGACACTATGGTGCGAAGGTCCGGTAACCATGTTTGCATGATATCATAGCACCCAGGCTTGCCCGACACTGGGGAAAACACATGGGCGACACCATGTCCTTTGTCTCTGGGGTGTCGGATGTACGTCCGTGAAGTGCATGTTCAAGCATCAGACGTGTTTCTGATAGCAGTATGGACATGCACAATGATCCGTGACAAGGCGAAACATGTACATAGGATGAGCAAGTCGGGCGAGGCAGTAGGAAGCAATGCAAGACACGATAATCCATTACAACGACTAGCGTACATAAATCAAGGAACACTCGAACAGAGTGATACAGAGAAGAAGTATTCGACACCACTCCTTAGCTCCTGGAAAATAAACCAACGAACAGCCTCCGGTGTCTGAGCCTCTCGCAACTCATGGAGCACATAATGTAGTGAAATTGTACCCTAGGGTAGGGCCAGCCGACGACAAATTAGGCCGTGCTTCACGGGCCGGCTAACGGTCGGCCGAGGATGGGTGGTCACAAAGGGTAGGGGCTGGCCGATCATAGAATATTCTCCTAGGGTAGGGGTCGGCCCATGTATTAGTGTACCGTGA